>JAPZAG010000986.1:0-23513 GCA_027475135.1 Bactrocera correcta | reverse complement strand
TTATATTTAGTTATAAAGTCGATTTTCTTGTATATACACATTTAGCAATCAATATCGAAATGCTTCAAATCATTAGTTTAACATATTTAAGTTAATAAACCTTCTTTAACGCACTGGAGTCTACATAAAGCCTTAACGGTATAACAGCGCTGCATTTAGAAGAATTCCGTTATCTTATATTTAGGTATAAATTCGACTTTCATGTATATATTCATTTAGCAAGCGATATCAAAATGCTTCAAACCATTAGTTTAACATTTTTAAAATAATTAACCTTCTTTAACGTATTGAAGTTGCTACAAAGCCATGGCGGCATAATGACAGTACATTTGGAAGAATTCCGTAATCTTATAGTTAGGTATTAAGTCGATTTTCTTGTATATACACATTTAGTAATCGATATCGAAATGCTTCAAATCATTAGTTTATCATATTTAAGTTATTAAACCTTCTTTAACGCACTGAAGTCTACATAAAGTGTTAACGGCATAACGGCAGTGCATTTTGAAAAATTCCGTTATCTTATATTTAGGTATAAATTCGATTTTCTTGTATATACATATTTGGCAAGCGATATCGAAATGCTTCAAATCATTAGTTTAACATATTTAAGTAAATTAACCTTCTTTAACGTATTGAAGTTGATAGAGAGCCATGGCGGCATAACGACAGTACATTTGAAAAAATTCCGTAGTCTTATATTTGGGTATGAATTCGATTTTCTTGTATATACATATTTGGCAAGCGACATCGAAATGCTTCAAATCATAAGTTTAACATATTTAAGTTAATTAACCTTCTTTATCGTATTGAAGTTGGTACAAACCATGGCGGCATAACGACAGTACATTTGGAAGAATTCCGTAATCTTATATTTAGGTATATGTAAAGACGATTTTCTTGTAACGGGTGATTTTTTTGAGGTTAGGATTTTCATGCATTAGTATTTGACAGATTACGTGGGATTTCAGACATGGTGTCAAAGAGAAAGATGCTCAGTATGCTTTGACATTTCATCATGAATAGACTTACTAACGAGCAACGCTTGCAAATCATTGAATTTTATTACCAAAATCAGTGTTCGGTTCGAAATGTGTTTCGCGCTTTACGTCCGATTTATGGTCTACATAATCGACCAAGTGAGCAAACAATTAATGCGATTGTGACCAAGTTTCGCACTCAGTTTACTTTATTGGACATTAAACCAACCACACGAATGCGTACAGTGCGTACAGAAGAGAATATTGCGTCTGTTTCTGAGAGTGTGGCTGAAGACCGTGAAATGTCGATTCGTCGCCGTTCGCAGAAATTTGGGGGTTTGTGTTATTCGACCACATGGAAGATTTTACGCAAAGATCTTGGTGTAAAACCGTATAAAATACAGCTCGTGCAAGAACTGAAGCCGAACGATCTGCCACAACGTCGAATTTTCAGTGAATGGGCCCTAGAAAAGTTGGCAGAAAATCCGCTTTTTTATCGACAAATTTTGTTCAGCGATGAGGCTCATTTCTGGTTGAATGGCTACGTAAATAAGCAAAATTGCCGCATTTGGGGTGAAGAGCAACCAGAAGCCGTTCAAGAACTGCCCATGCATCCCAAAAAATGCACTGTTTGGTGTGGTTTGTACGCTGGTGGAATCATTGGACCGTATTTTTTCAAAGATGCTGTTGGACGCAACGTTACGGTGAATGGCGATCGCTATCGTTCGATGCTAACAAACTTTTTGTTGCCAAAAATGGAAGAACTGAACTTGGTTGACATGTGGTTTCAACAAGATGGCGCTACATGCCACACAGCTCGCGATTCTATTGCCATTTTGAGGGAAAACTTCGGACAACAATTCATCTCAAGAAATGGACCCGAAAGTTGGCCACCAAGATCATGCGATTTAACGCCTTTAGACTATTTTTTGTGGGGCTACGTCAAGTCTAAAGTCTACAGAAATAAGCCGCAACTATTCCAGCTTTGGAAGACAACATTTCCGAAGAAATTCGGGCTATTCCGGCCGAAATGCTCGAAAAAGTTGCCCAAAATTGGACTTTCCGAATGGGCCACCTAAGACGCAGCCGCGGTCAACATTTAAATGAAATTATCTTCAAAAAGTAAATGTCATGAACCAATCTAACGTTTCAAATAAAGAACCGATGAGATTTTGCAAATTTTATGCGTTTTTTTTTTTAAAAAAAATTATCAAGCTCTTAAAAAATCACTCTTTATATACACATTTAGCAATCGATATCGAAATGCTTCAAATCATTAGTTTTACATTTTCAAGTTATTTATAATAAACCTTCTTTAAAACACTGAAGTCTACATAAAGCCTTAACGGTATAAGTGCAGTGCATTTAGAAGAATTCCGTAATCTTATATTAAAGTAAAAAGTCGATTTTTTTTGTTTTTAACATATTTAGCAATCGATATCGAAATGCTTCATTTCATTAGTTTAACACATTTAAAATAATTAACCATCTTTAACGTATTGAAGGTGAAGTAAAGCTATGGCGGTATAACGACAGTAATTTTGGGAAAAACTCCGTAATCTTATATTTAGGTATAAAGTCGATTTTCTTGTATATACAGATTTAGCAATCGATGCCGATATGCTTCACATCATAAGTTTAACAGATTTAAGTAAGTTAATCCTCTTTATCTTACTGAAGTCTACAAAAGCCTTAACGGCATATCGGCAGTGCATTTGGAAGAGTTCCGTAATCTTATATTTAGGTATAAAGTCGATTTTGTTCAATATACGCATTTAGCAATCGATATCGAAATGCTTCAAATCATTAGTTTAACATACTTAAGTTAATAAACCTTCTTTAAAGCACTGAAGTCTACATAAAGCCTTAACGGTATAACTGCACTGCATTTAGAAGAATTCCGTTATCTTATATTTTGGTATGAATTCGACTTTCTTGTATATACTCATTTAGCAAGCGATATCAAAATGCTTCAAATTATTAGTTTAACTTATTTAAGTTAATTAACCTTCTTTAAAAGAATTGAAGTTGACATAAAGCCATGGCGGCATAACGACAGTACATTTGGAAGAATTCCGTAATCTTATATTTAGGTATAAAGTCGATTTTCTTGAATATACACATTTAGCAATCGATATCGAAATGCTTCAAATCATTAGTTTAACATATTTAAGTTAATAAACCTTCTTTAACTCACTGAAGTCTACATAAAGCCTTAACGGCATAACGGCAGTGCATTTAGAAAAATTCCGTAATCTTATATTTAGGTATAAATTCGATTTTCTTGTATATACACATTTAGCAATCGATATCGAAATGCTTCAAATCATTAGTTTAACATATTTAAGTTAATAAACTTCTTTAACGCTACTGAAGTTGAATAAAGCCATGGCGGCATAACGGCAGTGCATTTAGAAGAATTCCGTAATCTTATACATTTTAGGTATGTAAGTCGATTTTCTTGTATTACATATTTAGCAATCGATATCGAAATGCTTCAAATATCTGGTTTAACATATTTAAGTTAATTAACCTTCTTTAACGTACTGAAGTTAATATAAAGCCATAACGGCATTACGGCATATTTGAGAAGAATTCTGTAATCTTATATTTAGGTATAAATCGATTTTCTTGTATATACACATTTAGCAATCGATATCGAAATGCTTCAAATCATTAGTTTAACATATTTAAGTTAATAAACTTCTTTAACGCTCTGAAGTTGAATAAAGCCATACGATAACGGCAGTGCATGTAGAAGAATTCCGTAATCTTATATTTAGGTATAAAGTCGATTTTCTTGTATTACATATTTAGCATCGATATCGAAATGCTTCAAATATCTGGTTTAACATATTTAGGTTAATAAACCTTCTTTACTTACTGAAGTTAAATAAAGCCATAACGGCATTAACGGCAGTGCATTTAGAAGAATTCTGTAATCTTATATTTAGGTATAAATTCGATTTTCTTGTATATACACATTTAGCAATCGATATCGAAATGCTTCAAATCATTAGTTTAACAATTTAAGTTAATAAACCTCTTTAACTGAAGTTACATAAAGCCATGGCATAACGGCAGTGATGTAGAAGAATTCCGTAATCTTATATTTAGGTATAAAGTCGATTTTCTTGTATATACATATTTAGCAATCGATATCGAAATGCTTCAAATCATTAGTTTAACATATTTAAGTTAATTAACCTCTTTTTCTTACTGAAGTCTACATAAAGCCTTAACGGCATAACGGCAGTGCATTTGAAGAATTCGTAATCTTATATTTAGGTATAAATTCGATTTTCTTGTATATACACATTTAGCAATCGATATCGAAATGCTTCAAATCATTAGTTTAACATATTTAAGTTAATTAATCCTCTTTATCTTACTGAAGTTTACATAAAGCCATAACGGCATAACGGCAGTATATTTATATGAATTCCGTTATCTTATATTTAGGTATAAAGTCGATTTTGTTGTACATACACATTTCGCAATCGATATCGAAATGCTTCAAATCATTAGTTTAACATATTTAAGTAACTTAACCCTCTTTTTCTTACTGAAGTCTGCAAAAGCCTTAGCGGCATAACGGCAGTGCATTTAGAAGAATTACGTAATCTTATATTTAGGTATGAATTCGATTTTCTTGTATATACTCATTTAGCAATCGATATCGAAATGCTTCAAATCATTAGTTTAACATATTTAAGTTAATTAATCCTCTTTATCTTACTGAAGTTTACATAAAGCCATAACGGCATAACGGCAGTATATTTATATGAATTCCGTTATCTTATATTTAGGTATAAAGTCGATTTTGTTGTACATACACATTTCGCAATCGATATCGAAATGCTTCAAATCATTAGTTTAACATATTTAAGTTACTTAACCCTCTTTTTCTTACTGAAGTCTGCAAAAGCCTTAACGGCATAACGGCAGTGCATTTAGAAGAATTACGTAATCTTATATTTAGGTATGAATTCGATTTTCTTGTACATACTCATTTAGTAATCGATATCGAAATGCTTCAAATCATTAGTTTAACATATTTAAGTAAATTAGGCTTCCTTAACGCACTGAAGTTAACATAAAGCCATGGCGGTATAACGGCAGTGTATGAAGAAGAATTCTGTAATCTTATGTTTAGGTATAAATTCGATTTTCTTGTACTAGCACATTTAGCAATCGATATCGAAATGCTTCAAATTTTTAGTTTAACATATTTAAGTTAAATTACCTTCTTTAACCTACCGAAGGTGACATGAAGCCATGGCGGCATAACGGCAGTGCATTTAGAAGAATTCCATAATCTTATATTTAGGTATAAAGTCGATATTGTTGTATATACACATTTAGCAATCGATATCGAAATGCTTCAAATCATTAGTTTAGCATATTTAAGTTAATTAACCTTCTTTATTTTACTGAAGTCTGCAAAAGCCTTAACGGCATAACGGCAGTGCATTTAGAAGAATTACGTAATCTTATATTTAGGTATGAATTCGATTTTCTTGTACATACTCATTTAGTAATCGATATCGAAATGCTTCAAATCATTAGTTTAACATATTTAAGTAAATTAGGCTTCCTTAACGCACTGAAGTTAACATAAAGCCATGGCGGATTAACGGCAGTGCATTTGGAAGAATTCCGTTATCCTATGTTTAGGTATAAAGTCAAGTTTCTTGTACTAGCACATTTAGCAATCGATATCGAAATGCTTCAAATCATTAGTTTAACATATTTAAGTTAAATTACCTTCTTTAACCTACCGAAGGTGACATGAAGCCATGGCGGCATAACGGCAGTGCATGTAGAAGAATTCCGTAATTTTATATTTAGGTATAAAATCGATTTGTTGTATAAACACATCGAGCAATCTATATCGAAATGCTTCAAATCATTAGTTTAACATATTTAAGTTAATTAACCCTACTTATCTTCCTGAAGTTTACATCAAGCCTTAACGGCATAACGGCAGTGCATTTAGAAGAATTACGTAAACTTATATTTAGGTATAATCTTGTATTTAGGTATAGAGTCGATATATATATCGAAATGTTTCAAATCATTATTTTAATATATCTAAGTTAATAAGCCTTCTTTAACGCGCTGAAGTTAACATAAAGCCATGGCAGTATAACGGCAGTGCATGTAGAAGAGTTCCGTAATCTTATGTTTATATACATATACACATTTAGCAATCGATATCGAGATGGTTTAACTCATTACTTTAACATATTTAAGTTAATATACCTTCTTTAATGATCAGAAGTTTGCATATAGCCATGATGGCATAACGGCAGTGCATGTAGAAAAATTCCGTAATCTTATATTTAGGTATAAACTCGATTTTCTTGTATATACACATTTAGCAATCGATATCGAAATGCTTCAAATCATTAGTTTAACATATTTAAGTTAATTAGCTTTCTTTAACGTATTGAAGTTGCTATAAAGCCATAACGGCAGTGCATTTGGAAGAATTCCGTAATCTTATATTTAGGTATAAAGTCGGTTTTGTTTTATATACACATTAAGATATCGATATCGAAATGATTCAAATCATTAGTTTAACATATTTAGTTAATAAATATTTTTTAGCTTACTGAAGTCTACATAAAGCCTTAACGGCATAACGGCGGTGCATTTAAAAGATTTCCGTAATGTTCTAATTTTATATTTAGGTATAAATTCGATTTTCTTGTATAACACATTTAGCAATCGATATCGTAATGCTTCAAATCTTTAGTTTAACATATTTAAGTTAATTAAACTTCTTAACATATTTAAATTAATAAACCTTCTTTAACGATCTGAAGTTGGCATAACGACAGTGGATGTAGAAGAATTCCAAACTCTTATATTAAGTATAAAGTCGATTTTCTTGTATATACATATTTAGCTATCGATATCGAAATTCTTCAAATCATTTGTTTAACATATTAAATTAATAAACATTTTTTAGCTTACTAAAGTCTACATAAAGCCTTAACGGTATAACGGCAGTGCATTTAGAAGAATTCCGTAATGTTGTAATTTTATATTTAGGTATAAAATCGATTTTCTTGTATTTGCACATTTAGCAATCGATATCGAAATGCTTCAAATTATTAGTTTAACATATTTAAAATAATAAACCTTTTTTAACGTATTGAAGTTGATACGAAGCCATGGCGGCATAATGACAGTAGGATTGGAAAAATTCCGTAATCTTATATTTAGGTATAAAATCAATTTTCTCGTATATACACATTTAGCAATCGATATCGAAATGCTTTAAATCATTAGTTTAACATATTTAAGTTAATAAACCTTCTTTAACGCACTGAAGTCTACATAAAGATTTAACGGCATAACGGCATTGCATGTAGAAGAATTCCGTTATCTTATATTTAGGTATAAACTCGATTTTCTTGTATATACATATTTGGCAAGCGATATTGAAATGCTTCAAATCATTAGTTAAACATATTTAAGTTAATTAACCTTCTTTAACGTATTGCAGTTGATATAAAGCCATAACGGCAGTGCATTTGGAAGAATTCCGTAATCTTATATTTAGGTATAAAATCGATTTTCTCTTGTATGCACATTTAGATATCGATATCGAAATGCTTGAATTCATTAATTTAACATATTAAGTTAATAAACATTTTTAAGCTTACTGAAGTCTACATAAAGGCTTAACGGTATAACGGCAGTGCATTTAGAAGAATTCCGTAATGTTATAATTTTATATTTAGGTATAAATTCGATTTTCTTGTAAATAAACATTTAGCAAGCGATATCGAAATGCTTCAAATCATTAGTTTAACATATTTAAGTTAATTAACCTTCTTTAACGTATTGAAGTTGATAAAGAGCCATGGCGGCATAACGACTGTACATTTGGAAGAATTCCGTAGTCTTATATTTAGGTATAAAGTCGATTTTCTTGTATATATGCATTAAGCAATCGATATCGAAATGCTTCAAATAACTGGTTTAACATATTTAAGTTAACAAACCTTCTTTAACGAACTGAAGTTGATATAAAGCCATAACGGTATAACGGCAGTGCATTTGGAATAATTCCGTAGTCTTACGTTTAGGCATAAAGTCGATTTTCTTGTACATACACATTTTGCAATCGATATCAAAATGATTCAAATAACTGGTTTAGCATATTTAAGTTAATTAACCTTCTTTATCTTACTGAAGCTTACATAAAGCCATAACGGCATAACGGCAGTATATTTATATGAATTCCGTTATCTTATATTTAGGTATGAATTCGATTTTCTTGTATATACACATTTAGCAATAGATATCGAAATGCTTCAAATCATTAGTTTAACATATTTAAGTTTATAAACCTTCTTTAACGTATTGAAGGTGATACAAAGCCATGGCGGCATAACGACAGTACATTTGGAACAATTCCGTCATCTTATATTTAGGTATAAAGTCGATTTTCTTGTATATACACATTCAGCAAACGATGTCGAAATGCTTCAAATCATTAGTTTAACATATTTAAGTTAATAAACCTTCTTTAACGCACTGAAGTCTACAGAAAGCCTTAACGGTATAACTGCACTGCATTTAGAAGAATTCCGTTATCTTATATTTAGGTATAAATTCGACTTTCTTGTACATATTTATTTAGCAAGCGATATCAAAATGCTTCAAACCATTAGTTTAACATATTTAAAATAATTAACCTTCTTTAGCGTATTGAAGTTGATACAAAGCCATGGCGGCATAATGACAGTACATTTGGAAGAATTCCGTAATCTTATATTTAGGTATAAAGTCGATTTTTTTTTATATACACATTTAGCAATCGATATCGAAATGCTTTAAATCATTAGTTTAACATATTTAAGTTAATAAAACTTCTTTAACGCACTGAAGTCTACATAAAGCGTTAACGGCATAACGGCAATGCATGTAGAAGAATTCCGTTATCTTATATTTAGGTATAAATTCGATTTTCTTGTATATACATATTTGGCAAGCGATATCGAAATGCTTCAAATCATTAGTTTATCATATTAAAAATAATTAACCTTCTTTAACGTATTGCAGTTGATATAAAGCCATAACGGCAGTGCATTTGGAAGAATTCCGTAATCTTATATTTAGGTATAAATTCAATTTTGTTGTATATACATATTTAGCTATCTATATCGACATGCTTCAAATCACTAGTTTAACATATTAAGTTAATAAACATTTTTTAGCTTACCAAAGTCTACATAAAGCCTTAACGGTATAACGGCAGTGCATTTAGAAGAATTCCGTAATGTTATAATTTTATATGTAGGTGTAAGGTCGATTTTCTTGTATTTACACATTTAGCAGTCGATATCGAAATGCTTTAAACTATTAGTTTAACATATTTAAAATTATTAACCTTCTTTAACTTATTGAAGTTTATACAAAGCCATGGCGGCATAACGACAGTACATTTGGAAGAATTCCGTAATCGTATATTTAGGTATAAAGTCGATTTTCTTGTATATACACATTTAGAAATCGATATCAAAATGCTTCAAATCATTAGTTTAACATATTTAAGTTAACCCATTTACGCCCGCTGTACTATAAAAACGACACCAATTCAACTCAAGCCTAAAAGTCTACTATTAAAGTTGAAACGAAAATATTTTAATTTTTAGATACCCTGTAGTATTGTCTTCGATTTAGAGAAGATTATAGATAAATAGATGCAACAGCTGATGTCTAATTTTTACATTTTCAATTATAGTTTTCACATCAGAAGTGGTCCAAAGAAAAAGTCGCGATTTTTAATAGGATTTTTGCATTTGGTATTTAATTATTAGCGATTTCAAAGTGTATACAGTAAAAACTTCTCAATTTAAAAACGCACTGCGTAAGTAGTTGTTATTTGCAGCATTGGTGATACAATTTTGTTAGGTGTCGTTTTTTTAGTACAATGGGCACATGTGATATGTAAAAGAAAATATATTTCCTTCTTAGGCTCTATTAAAAATGCTAAGATTTAAAAGTGCTAATAACTTTTTGGGGCTTGAAGAAGCCGTGGACGCTATAATGGAGGAGCAAGGTGACCACGAATATGATTTAATTATTTTGCCGCCCGATCCTGATGAGGTAACCGCCGAAGAAGAAGAGGAAGATGATTTGCAGACGTCAAAATTACCCAAGGATATTCCTGGGACGATTGAGGTCATGTATCGCAATGAGGATTTTGGCGAGGTATCTGAATGGGAAGAGAGTGATGAAGAGCCATTGTGCAGCAAAAAAAGGCGTTATAGTCAATGTACCTCACAACCGAAGTGGAAAAAATGCCCACCATCTTACTCTGCTCGGTTAGCCAATAATGAATGCTCATCAAGAAAAGACTGCGTTATTGAACAGCTAAGAAACCTCTCACCGGTAGAGATTTTTGAAAAAATTTTTGATGAGGAGGTATTGCACATGATCAAGCATAATACGGTTTTGTATGCTGGCCAAAATAATAGGCATGACTTTGAATTAGACGATGATGACTTACGCAGATTCTTAGGGATCCTTATACTATCTGGATATCATAAACTACCACGTGAGCGCCAATATTGGAGTTATGATGAAGATCTTGGAGTTCCTGTTGTATCCAATTGTATGTCACGAAAACGATTTCTGGATATCAAGAGGAACTTGCACTTAGTTGATAATAGCCTTGCATCTATTTCCAATGATAAAATGTTCAAAATCAGGCCCCTGTGTGATATGTTGATTCAGAAGTTTTGTCAAAAAGGCATATTTCATGAGGACATTTCGATCGACGAATCAATGATAAAATATTATGGTCACCATTCCGCCAAACAATTCATTAGAGGTAAGCCAATTAGATTTGGTTACAAAAACTGGGTGGCAGCAAGTTCTGATGGTTATTGTTACGCCTTTGATGTATATTGCGGAAAAACCCTTGTGAGCTCAAAAGAACCTCTTGGGCATAGAGTTGTCAAATCACTGTTGTTGAAAATGGCTGCTAAACCTGAGGAACATACAATTTATTTCGACAATTTTTTTACAAATTGCGATTTACTGCGAGACTTAAAACAAACTGGGTACAAAGCAACTGGAACAATGCGTGAAAATAGAACTAAAAATTGTCCTTTACGTTCGGTGAAAGACTTAAGAAAGTCAAATAGAGGTGAATATGACTACAGGTTCGATACCAATAATGAACTATTGGTGGTAAGGTGGAAAGATAATAGTGTGTGCACAATAGGAACCAATTTTGATACAATTGAACCTATGGGTAAGGTAAAACGCTGGTGTCCGCAGAATAAGCAGAAAATGGATGTGAATATACCACACTTATTTCAGAACTACAATAAGGGCATGGGTGGTGTTGATGAAATGGACGGTTCTATTTCATTATACCGCGTTGGTATTCGTGGTAAAAAATGGTGGTGGGTTATTTTCACATACATGATTGATATGAGTATATCTAACGCATGGCGTCTACATGCTTTAGTGGGCACAAATAAGTTTGACCAATTAGATTTTAGGAGACATATTGCTCGAAGCTACCTGAAGTGTTGCAAAAACACCAAAACCCGTCCATCCGGTTCTATTGTACCAGGTCCAAACAGGAATAATGGACATAACCCTGGGAAGCTACCCAAGCAGTTAAGGTGTGTTTTGTGTCATCAGCGTATAAAATGGCAATGTACTGGATGCCAAAAATCGTTATGCATTGACAAAGATTGTTTTAAGAATTATCACTCATAAGTGCCCGCTGTACTAAATAAAGTACACCCTCAAAAGTTAACTTTTCAATTATTTTCGTTAATTTTAAGTACTGAACTTGTTTAAAATGGTTATTATGTTTACATTAATAAAAACGAATATAATAAAATTGCAATGGTTTTGGTTTGGGCGTAAATGGGTTAATAAACCTTCTTTAACGCACTGAAGTCTACATAAAGTTTTAACGGCATAACGGCAGTGCATGTAGAAGAATTCCGTTATCTTATATTTAGGTATAAATTCGATTTTCTTGTATATACATATTTGGCAAGCGATATCGAAATGCTTCAAATCATTAGTTTAACATATTTAAGTTAATTAACCTTCTTTAACGTATTACAGTTGATATAAAGCCATAACGGCAGTGCATTTGGAAGAATTCCGTAATCTTATATTTAGGTATAAATTCAATTTTGTTGTATATACACATTTAGCAATCGATATCGAAATGCTTCAAATCATTAGTTTAACATATTTAAGTTAATTAACCTTCTTTAACGTATTACAGTTGATATAAAGCCATAACGGCAGTGCATCTGAAAGAATTCCGTAATCTTATATTTAGGTATAAATTCGATTTTGTTGTATATACACATTAAGCAATCGATATCGAAATGCCTCAAATCATTAGTTTAACATATTTAAGTTAAATAACCATCTTAATCTTACTGAAGTCTACAAAAGCCTTAACGGCAAAATGGCAGTGAATTAAGAAGAACTACGTAATCTTATATTTAAGTTTAATGTCGATTTTCTTGTATATACACATTTAACAATCGATATCGAAATGCTTCAAATCAGTAGTTTAACATATTTAAGTAAATAAAGCTTCTTTGACGCACTGAAATTAACATAAAGCCATGGCGCCATAACGGCTGTGCATGTAGAAGAATTCCGTAATCTTATATTTAGGTATAAAAACGATTTTCTTGTATATACATATTTAGCTATCGATATCGAAATGCTTCAAATCATTTGTTTAACATATTAAGTTTATAAACATTTTTTAGCTTACTAAAATCTACATAAAGCCTTAACGGTATAACGGCAGTGCATTTAGAAGAATTCCGTAACGTTATAATTTTATATTTAGGTAAAAATTCGATTTTCTTGTATTTGCACATTTAGCAATCGATATCGAAATGCTTCAAATCATTAGTTTAACATATTTAGAATAATAAACCTTTTTTAACGTATTGAAGTTGATACAAAGCCATGGCGGCATAATAACAGTAGGATTGGAAGAATTCCGTACTCTTATATTTAGGTATAAAGTCAATTTTCTTGAATATACACATTTAGCAATCGATATCGAAATGCTTTAAATCATTAGTTTAACATATTTAAGTTAATAAAACTTCTTTAACGCACTGAAGTCTACATAAAGCGTTAACGGCATAACGGCAGTGCATGTAGAAGAATTCCGTTATTTTATATATAGGTATAAATTCGATTTTGTTGTATATACACATTTAGCAATCGATATCGAAATGCTTCAAATCATTAGTTTAACATATTTAGAATAATAAACCTTTTTTAACGTATTGAAGTTGATACAAAGCCATGGCGGCATAATAACAGTAGGATTGGAAGAATTCCGTTATCTTATATTTAGGTATAAAGTCGATTTTCTTGTATATACACATTTAGTAATCGATATCGAAATGCTTCAAATCATTAGTTTAACATATTTAAGTTAATTATCGTTCTTTTCCTTACCGAAGTTTACATAAAGCCATAACGGTATAACGGCAGTGCATGTAGAAGAATTCCGTTATTTTATATATAGGTATAAATTCGATTTTCTTGTATATACATATATGGCAAGCGATATCGAAATGCTTCAAATCAATAGTTTATCATATTAAAAAAAAAAATAACCTTCTTTAACGTATTGCAGTTGATATAAAGCCATAACGGCAGTGCATTTGGAAGAATTCCGTAATCTTATATTTAGGTATATAGTCGATTTTCTTTTATATACACATTTAGATATTGATATTGAAATGCTTGAAATCATTAGTTTAACATATTAAGTAAATAAACATTTTTAAGCTTACTGAAGTCTACATAAAGCCTTAGCGGTATAACTGCAGTGCATTTAGAAGAATTCCGTAATGATATAATTTTATATTTAGGTATAAATTCGATTTTCTTGTATATACACATTTAGCAAACGATATCGAAATGCTTCATATCATTAGTTTAACATATTTAAGTTAATTAACCTTCCTTAACGTATTGAAGTTGATAAAGAGCCATGGCGGCATAACGACAGTACATTTGGAAGAATTCCGTAGTCTTATATTTAGGTATAAAGTCGATTTTGTTCAATATACGCATTTAGCAATCGATATCGAAATGCTTCAAATCATTAGTTTAACATATTTAAGTTAAATAACCATCTTTATCTTACTGAAGTCTACAAAAGCCTTAACGGCATAACGGCAGTGCATTTAGAAGAATTCCATAATGTTTTAATTTTATATTTAGGTATAAAGTCGATTTTCTTGTATTTACACATTTAGCAATCGATATCGAAATGCTTCAAACCATTAGCTTATCATATTTAAATAATTAAACTTCTTTACAGAAGCCATAACGGCATAACATCAGTATATTTGGGTAATTTCCGTAATCTTTTATTTAGGTATAAAATCGATTTTCTTGTACATACACATTTAGCAATCGATATCGAAATGCTTCAGCTCATTAGTTTAACATATTTAAGTTAATAAACCTTCTTTAACGATCTGAAGTGGGCATATAGCCATGGAGGCATAACTGCAGTGCACGTAGAAGAATTCCATAATCTTATATTTAGGTATAGAGTCGATTTTCTTGTATATACATATTTAGCTATCTATATCGAAATGCTTCAAATCACTAGTTTAACATATTAAGTTAATAAACATTTTTTAGCTTACTAAAGTCTACATAAAGCCTTAACGGTATAACGGCAGTTAACTAACCTTCTTTAACGTATTGAAGGTGATAAAAAGCCATGGCGGCATAACGAGAGTACATTTGGAAGAATTCCGTAACCTTATATTTAGGTATAAAAAGATTTTCTTGTATATATGCATTAAGCAATCGATTTCGAAAATCTTCAAATCATTAGTTTAACATATTTAAGCTAATTAACCCTCTTTATCTTACTGAAGTCTACAAAAGCCTTAACGGCATAACGGCAGTGCATTCAGAGAAATTCCGTTATCATATAACGGGTGATTTTTTTGAGGTTAGGATTTTCATGCAGTAGTATTTGACAGATCACGTGGGATGTCAGACATGGTGTCAAAGAGAAAGATGCTCAGTATGCTTTGACATTTCATCATGAATAGACTTACTAACGAGCAACGCTTGCAAATCATTGAATTTTATTACCAAAATCAGTGTTCGGTTCGAAATGTGTTTCGCGTCCGTGTCCGATGAGCGATGAGGCTCATTTCTGGTTGAATGGCTACGTAAATAAGCAAAATTGCCGCATTTGGGGTGAAGAGCAACCAGAAGCCGTTCAAGAACTGCCCATGCATCCCGAAAAATGCACTGTTTGGTGTGGTTTGTACGCTGGTGGAATCATTGGACCGTATTTTTTCAAAGATGCTGTTGGACGCAACGTTACGGTGAATGGCGATCGCTATCGTTCGATGCTAACAAACTTTTTGTTGCCAAAAATGGAAGAACTGAACTTGGTTGACATGTGGTTTCAACAAGATGGCGCTACATGCCACACAGCTCGCGATTCTATGGCCATTTTGAGGGAAAACTTCGGACAACAATTCATCTCAAGAAATGGACCCGTAAGTTGGCCACCAAGATCATGCGATTTAACGCCTTTAGACTATTTTTTGTGGGGCTACGTCAAGTCTAAAGTCTACAGAAATAAGCCAGCAACTATTCCAGCTTTGGAAGACAACATTTCCGAAGAAATTCGGGCTATTCCGGCCGAAATGCTCGAAAAAGTTGCCCAAAATTGGACTTTCCGAATGGACCACCTAAGACGCAGCCGCGGTCAACATTTAAATGAAATTATCTTCAAAAAGTAAATGTCATGAACCAATCTAACGTTTCAAATAAAGAACCGATGAGATTTTGCAAATTTTATGCGTTTTTTTTTTTAAAAAAGTTATCAAGCTCTTAAAAAATCACCCTTTATTTAGGTAAAAAGTCGATTTTGTTGAACATACACATTTAGCAATCGATATCGAAATGCTTTAAATCATTAGTTTAACATATTTCAGTTACTTAACCCTCTTTTTCTTACTGAAGTCTGCAAAAGCCTTAACGGCATAACGGCAGTGCATTTAGAAGAATTAGGTAATCTTATATTTAGGTATGAATTCGATTTTCTTGTAGATACACATTTAGCAATAGATATCGAAATGCTTCAAATCATTAGTTTAACATATTTAAGTTTATAAACCTTCTTTAACGTATTGAAGGTGATACAAAGCCATGGCGGCATAACGACAGTACATTTGGAACAATTCCGTAATCTTATATTTAGGTATAAAGTCGATTTTCTTGTATATACACATTCAGCAAACGATGTCGAAATGCTTCAAATCATTAGTTTAACATATTTAAGTTAATAAACCTTCTTTAACGCACTGAAGTCTACATAAAGCCTTAACGGCATAACTGCACTGCATTTAGAAGAATTCCGTTATCTTATATTTAGGTATAAATTCGATTTTCTTGTATATACATATTTGGCAAGCGATATCGAAATGCTTCAAATCATTAGTTTATCATATTAAAAATAATTAACCTTCTTTAACGTATTGCAGTTGATATAAAGCCATAACGGCAGTGCATTTGGAAGAATTCCGTAATCTTATATTTTGGTATATAGTCGATTTTTTTTATATACGCATTAAGATATTGATATTGAAATGCTTGAAATCATTAGTTTAACATATTAAGTTAATAAACATTTTTTAGCTTACTGAAGTCTACATAAAGCCTTAGCGGTATAACTGCAGTGCATTTAGAAGAATTCCGTAATGTTATAATTTTATATTTAGGTATAAATTCGATTTTCTTGTATATACACATTTAGCAAGCGATATCGCAATGCGTCAAATCATTAGTTTAACATATTTAAGTTAATTAACCTTCCTTAACGTATTGAAGTTGATAAAGAGCCATGGCTGCATAACGACAGTACATTTGGAAGAATTCCGTAGTCTTATATTTAGGTATAAAGTCGATTTTCTTGTATATATGCATTAAGCAATCGATATCGAAATGCTTCAAATAACTGGTCTAACATATTTAAGTTAATAAACCTTCTTTAACGAACTGAAGTTAATATAAAGCCATAACGGCATAACGGCAGTGCATTTGGAAGAATTCCGTAGTCTTATATTTAGGCATAAAGTCGATTTTCTTGTACATACACATTTTGTAATCGATATCGAAATGATTCAAATAACTGGTTTTGCATATTTAAGTTAATTATCCTTCTTTATCTTACTGAAGTCTACATAAAGCCTTAGCGGTATAACTGCAGTGCATTTAGAAGAATTCCGTAATGTTATAATTTTATATTTAGGTATGAATTCGATTTTCTTGTATATACTCATTTAGCAATCGATATCGAAATGCTTCAAATCATTAGTTTAACATATTTAAGTTAATAAATCTTCTTTAACGTATTTAAGGTGATACAAAGCCATGGCGGCATAACGGCAGTGCACTTGGAAAAGTTCCGTAATCTTATATTTAGGTATAAAGTCGATTTTGTTCAATATACGCATTAAGCAATCGATATCGAAATGCTTCAAATCATTAGTTTAACATATTTAAGTTAAATAACCATCTTTATCTTACTGAAGTCTACAAAAGCCTTAACGGCATAACGGCAGTGCATTTAGAAGAATTCCATAATGTTTTAATTTTATATTTAGTTATAAGGTCGATTTCCTTGTATTTACACATTTAGCAATCGATATCGAAATGCTTCAAACCATTAGCTTATCATATTTAAATAATTAAACTTCTTTACAGAAGCCATAACGGCATAACGGCAGTATATTTGGGTAATTTCCGTAATCTTTTATTTAGGTATAAAATCGATTTTCTTGTATATACACATTTAGCAATCGATATCGAAATGCTTCAGCTTATTAGTTTAACATATTTAAGTTAATAAACCTTCTTTAACGATCTGAAGTGGGCATATAGCCATGGAGGCATAACTGCAGTGCACGTAGAAGAATTCCATAATCTTAAATTTAGGTATAGAGTCGATTTTCTTGTATATACATATTTAGCTATCTATATCGAAATGCTTCAAATCACTAGTTTAACATATTAAGTTAATAAACATTTTTTAGCTTACTAAAGTCTACATAAAGCCTTAACGGTATAACGGCAGTGCATTTAGAAGAATTCTGTAATGTTATAATTTTATATGTAGGTGTAAGGTCGATTTTCTTGTATTTACACATTTAGCAGTCGATATCGAAATGCTTTAAACTATTAGTTTAACATATTTAAAATTATTAACCTTCTTTAACTTATTGAAGTTTATACAAAGCCATGGCGGCATAACGACAGTGCATTTAGAAGAATTCCGTAATCGTATATTTAGGTATAAAGTCGATTTTCTTGTATATACACATTTAGAAATCGATATCAAAATGCTTCAAATCATTAGTTTAACATATTTAAGTTAATAAACCTTCTTTAACGCACTGAAGTATACATGAAGCTTTAACGGCATAACGGCAGTGCATGTAGAAGAATTCCGTTATCTTATATTTAGGTATAAATTCGATTTTCTTGTATATACATATTTGGCAAGCGATAACGAAATGCCTCAAATCATTAGTTTAACATATTTAAGTTAAATAACCATCTTAATCTTACTGAAGTCTACAAAAGCCTTAACGGCATAATGGCAGTACATGTAGAAGAATTCCGTAATCTTATATTTAGGTATAAATTCGATTTTGTTGTATATACACATTTAGCAATCGATATCGAAATGCTTAAAATCATTAGTTTAACATATTTAAGTTAATAAACCTTCTTTAACGCACTGAAGTCTACATAAAGCTTTAACGGCATAACGGCAGTGCATGTAGAAGAATTCCGTTATCTTATATTTAGGTATAAATTCGATTTTCTTGTATATACATATTTGGCAAGCGATATCGAAATGCTTCAAATCATTAGTTTATCATATTAAAAATAATTAACCTTCTTTAACGTATTGCAGTTGATATAAAGCCATAACGGCAGTGCATTTGGAAGAATTCCGTAATCTTATATTTTGGTATATAGTCGATTTTTTTTATATACGCATTAAGATATTGATATTGAAATGCTTGAAATCATTAGTTTAACATATTAAGTTAATAAACATTTTTTAGCTTACTGAAGTCTACATAAAGCCTTAGCGGTATAACTGCAGTGCATTTAGAAGAATTCCGTAATGTTATAATTTTATATTTAGGTATAAATTCGATTTTCTTGTATATACACATTTAGCAAGCGATATCGCAATGCGTCAAATCATTAGTTTAACATATTTAAGTTAATTAACCTTCCTTAACGTATTGAAGTTGATAAAGAGCCATGGCGGCATAACGACAGTACATTTGGAAGAATTCCGTAGTCTTATATTTAGGTATAAAGTCGATTTTCTTGTATATATGCATTAAGCAATCGATATCGAAATGCTTCAGATAACTGGTTTAACATATTTAAGTTAATAAACCTTCTTTAACGAACTGAAGTTAATATAAAGCCATAACGGCATAACGGCAGTGCATTTGGAAGAATTCCGTGGTCTTATATTTAGGCATAAAGTCGATTTTCTTGTACATACACATTTTGTAATCGATATCGAAATGATTCAAATAACTGGTTTTGCATATTTAAGTTAATTATCCTTCTTTATCTTACTGAAGTCTACATAAAGCCTTAGCGGTATAACTGCAGTGCATTTAGAAGAATTCCGTAATGTTATAATTTTATATTTAGGTATGAATTCGATTTTCTTGTATATACTCATTTAGCAATCGATATCGAAATGCTTCAAATCATTAGTTTAACATATTTAAGTTAATAAATCTTCTTTAACGTATTTAAGGTGATACAAAGCCATGGCGGCATAACGGCAGTGCATTTGGAAAAGTTCCGTAATCTTATATTTAGGTATAAAGTCGATTTTGTTCAATATACGCATTAACCAATCGATATCGAAATGCTACAAATCATTAGTTTAACATATTTAAGTTAAATAACCATCTTTATCTTACTGAAGTCTACAAAAGCCTTAACGGCATAACGGCAGTGCATTTAGAAGAATTCCATAATGTTTTAATTTTATATTTAGTTATAAGGTCGATTTTCTTCTATTTACACATTTAGCAATCGATATCGAAATGCTTCAAACCATTAGCTTATCATATTTAAAAAATTAAACTTCTTTACAGAAGCCATAACGGCATAACATCAGTATATTTGGGTAATTTCCGTAATCTTTTATTTAGGTATAAAATCGATTTTCTTGTACATACACATTTAGCAATCGATATCGAAATGCTTCAGCTCATTAGTTTAACATATTTAAGTTAATAAACCTTCTTTAACGATCTGAAGTGGGCATATAGCCATGGAGGCATAACTGCAGTGCACGTAGAAGAATTCCATAATCTTATATTTAGGTATAGAGTCGATTTTCTTGTATATACATATTTAGCTATCTATATCGAAATGCTTCAAATCACAAGTTTAACATATTAAGTTAATAAACATTTTTTAGCTTACTAAAGTCTACATAAAGCCTTAACGGTATAACGGCAGTGCATTTAGAAGAATTCCGTAATGTTATAATTTTATATTTAGGTATAAAGTCGATTTTCTTGTATTTACACATTTAGCAGTCGATATCGAAATGCTTTAAACTATTAGTTTAACATATTTAAAATTATTAACCTTCTTTAACTTATTGAAGTTTATACAAAGCCATGGCGGCATAACGACAGTACATTTGGAAGAATTCCGTAATCGTATATTTAGGTATAAAGTCGATTTTCTTGTATATACACATTTAGCAATCGATATCAAAATGCTTCAAATCATTAGTTTAACATATTTAAGTTAATAAACCTTCTTTAACGCACTGAAGTCTACATAAAGATTTAACGGCATAACGGCAGTGCATGTAGAAGAATTCCGTTATCTTATATTTAGGTATAAATTCGATTTTCTTGTATATACATATTTGGCAAGCGATATCGAAATGCTTCAAATCATTAGTTTAACATATTTAAGTTAAATAACCATCTTAATCTTACTGAAGTCTACAAAAGCCTTAACGGCATAATGGCAGTACATGTAGAAGAATTCCGTAATCTTATATTTAGGTATAAATTCGATTTTGTTGTATATACACATTTAGCAATCGATATCGAAATGCTTAAAATCATTAGTTTAACATATTTAAGTTAATAAACCTTCTTTAACGCACTGAAGTCTACATAAAGCTTTAACGGCATAACGGCAGTGCATGTAGAAGAATTCCGTTATCTTATATTTAGGTATAAAGTCGATTTTCTTGTATATACGCATTTAGCAATCGATATCGAAATGATTTAAATCATTAGTTTAACATATTTAAGTTAATAAACCTTCTTTACCGAACTGAAGTTGGCATAAAGCCATGGCGGCATAACGGCAGTGCATTTAGAAGAATTCCGTAATCTTATATTTAGGTACTAAGTCGATTTTCTTTTATATACACATTTAGCAATCGATATCGAAATGCTTCAAATCATTAGTTTAACACATTTTAGTTAATTAACCTTCTTTATCTTACTGAACTTCACATAATGCTATAACTGTATAACGGCAGTGCATGTAGAAGAACTCCGTAATCTTATATTTAGGTATAAATTCGATTTTCTTGTATATACTCATTTAGCAATCGATATTGAGATGCTTAAAATCATTAGTTTAATATATTTAAATTAATAAACATTCTTTAACGAACTGAAGTTGGCATAAACTCCTGGCGGCATAACGATAGTGCACTTAGGAGAATTCCGTAATCTTATATTTAGGTGGAAAGTCGATTTTCTTGTATTTACATATTTAGCAATCGATATCGAAATGCTTTAAATCATAAGTTTAACATATTTAAGCTAATTAACCCTCTTTATCTTACTGAAGTCTACAAAAGCCTTAACGGCATAACGGCAGTGCATTCAGAGAAATTCCGTTATCATATATTTAGGTATAAAGTCGATTTTCTTGTATATATGCATTAAGCAATTGATTTCGAAATGCTTCAAATAAATGGTGTAACATATCTGGGTTAATAAACCTTCTTTAACGAACTGAAGTTAACATAAAGCCATAACGGCATAACGGCAGTGCATTTAGAAGAATTCCGTAAGCTTATATTTAGGTATAAAGTCGATTTTGTTGTATATACGCATTTAGCAATCGATATCAAAATGCTTTAAATCATTAGTTTAACATATTTAAGTTAACTAACCTTCTTTAACGTATTGAAGGTGATAAAAAGCCGTGGCGGCATAACGAGAGTACATTTGGAAGAATTCCGTAACCTTATATTTAGGTATAAAAAGATTTTCTTGTATATATGCATTAAGCAATCGATTTCGAAAATCTTCAGATCATTAGTTTAACATATTTAAGCTAATTAACCCTCTTTATCTTACTGAAGTCTACAAAAGCCTTAACGGCATAACGGCAGTGCATTCAGAGAAATTCCGTTATCATATATTTAGGTATAAAGTCGATTTTCTTGTATATATGCATTTAGCAATCGATTTCGAAAATCTCCAAATCATTAGTTTAACATATTTAAGTTAATAAAGCTTCTTTAACGCACTGAAATCCACATAAAGGCTTAGCGACATAACGGCAGTGCAATTAGAAGAATTCTGTTATCTTATATTTAGGTATAAAGTCGATTTTCTTGTATATACACATTTAGCAATCGATATCGAAATGCCTCAACTCATTAGTTTAACATATTTAAGTAAATTAACCTTTTATTAACGTATTGAAGGTGATACAAAGCCATGGCGGCATAACGACAGTACATTTGGAAGAATTCCGTAATCTTATATTTAGGTATAAAGAAGATTTTCTTGTATTTACGTATATAGCAATCGATATCGAAATGCTTCAAATCATTAGTTTAACATATTTAATTTAATAAACCTTCTTTAACGAACAGAAGTTAACATAAAGCCACAACGGCATAACGGCAGTGCATTAGAAAAATTTCGTAATCTTATATTTAGGTATAAATTCGATTTTCTTGTATATACACATTTAGTAATCAATATCGAAATGCTTCAAATCTTTAGTTTAACATATTTAAGCTAAATAACCATCTTAATCTTACTGAAGTCTACAAAAGCCTTAACGGCATAATGGCAGTGCATTAAGAAGAATTACGTAATCTTATATTTAGGTATAAAGTCGATTTTCTTGTATATACACATTCAGCAATCGATATCTAAATGCTTCAAATCAGTAGTTTAACATATTTAAGTTAATAATCCTTCTTTAGCGAACTGAAGTTAACATAAAGCCATAACGGCATAACGGCAGTGCATTTAGAAGAATTCCGTTATCATATATTTAGGTATAAAGAAGATTTTCTTGTATATACACATTAAGCAATCGATATCGAAATGCTTCAAATCATTAGTTTTACATTTCCAAGTTATTTATAATAAACCTTCTTTAACACACTGA
>JAPZAG010000104.1:0-112940 GCA_027475135.1 Bactrocera correcta | reverse complement strand
TATATTTAGGTATAAAGTCGATTCTCTTGTATATACACATTTAGCAATCGATATCGAAATGCTTCAAATAACTGGTTTAACATGTTTAAGTTAATAAACCTTCTTTAACTAACTGAAGTTAACATAAAACCATAACGGTATAACGGCAGTGCATTTGGAGGAATTCCGTAACCTTATATTCAGGTATAAAGTCGATTTTCTTGTATATACTCATTTAGCAATCGAAATCGAAATGCTTCAAATAATTAGTTTAACATATTTAAGATAATTAACCCTCTTTATCTTACTGAAGTCTACAAACGCCTTAACGGCATAACGGCAAAGCATTTAGAAGAATTACGTTATCTTATATTTCGGTATAAAGACGCTTTTCTTGTATATACTCATTTAGCAATCGAAATCGAAATGCTTCAAATCATTAGTTTAACGTACTTAAGTTAATTAACCCTCTTTATTTTATTGAAGTCAACAAACATCTTAACGGCATAACGGCAAAGCATTTAGAAGAATTAAGTAATCTTATATTTAGGTATAAAGTCGATTTTGTTGTATATACTCATTTAGCAATCGATATAGAAATGCTTCAAATCATTAGTTTAACATATTTAAGTTAATTAACCCTCTTTATCTTACTGAAGTCTACAAACGTTTTAACGGCATAACGGCAAAGCATTTAGAAGAACTACGTTATCTCATATTTAGGTATAAAGTCTATTTTGTTGTATATACACATTTAGCAATCGATATCGAAATGCTTCAAATAATTAGTTTAACATATTTAAGATAATTAACCCTCTTTATCTTATTGAAGTCTACAAACGCCTTAACGGCATAACGGCAAAGCATTTAGAAGAATTACGTTATCTTATATTTCGGTATAAAGACGCTTTTCTTGTATATACTCATTTAGCAATCGAAATCGAAATGCTTCAAATCATTAGTTTAACGTACTTAAGTTAATTAACCCTCTTTATTTTATTGAAGTCAACAAACATCTTAACGGCATAACGGCAAAGCATTTAGAAGAATTACGTAATCTTATATTTAGGTATAAAGTCGATTTTGTTGTATATACTCATTTAGCAATCGATATAGAAATGCTTCAAATCATTAGTTTAACATATTTAAGTTAATTAACCCTCTTTATCTTACTGAAGTCTACAAACGTTTTAACGGCATAACGGCAAAGCATTTAGAAGAACTACGTTATCTCATATTTAGGTATAAAGTCGATTTTGTTGTATATACACATTTAGCAATCGATATCGAAATGCTTCAAATAATTAGTTTAACATATTAAAGCTAATTAACCCTCTTTATCTTACTGAAGTCTACAAACGCCTTAACGGCATAACGGCAGTGCATGTAGAAGAATTCCGTTATCATATATTTGGGTATAAAGTCAATTTTCTTGTATATACACATTTAGCAATCGATATCGAAATGCCTCAAATCATTAGTTTAATATATTTAAGTTAATTAACCCATTCTATCTTACTGAAGTCTACAAACGCCTTAACGGCATAACGGCAAAGCATTTAGAAGAATTCCGTAATCTTATACTTAGGTATAAAGTCCATTTTCTTGTATATACTCATTTAGCAATCGAAATCGAAATGCTTCAAATCATTAGTTTAATATATTTAAGTTAACAAACCTACTTTAACGCACTGAAGTTAACACAAAGCCATGGCGGCATAACGGCAGTGCATGTAGAATAATTCCATTATCATATATTTAGGTATAAAGTCGATTTTCTTGTATATACTCATTTAGCAATCGATATCGAAATGCTTCAAATAACTAGTGTAACATATCTAAGTTAATAAACCTTCTTAAACGAACTGAAGTTAACATAAAGCCATAACGGCATAACGGCAGCGCATTTGGAAGAATTCCGTAATCTTATATTTAGGTATAAAGTCGATTTTGTTGTGTATATGCATTTAGCAATCGATTTCGAAAATCTTCAAATCATAAGTTTAACATATTTAAGTTAATAAAGCTTCTTTAACGCAACGAAGTTAACAGAAAGCCATGGCGGCATAACGGCAGTGCATTTAGAAGAATTCCGTAATCTTGTATTTAGGTATAAAGTCGATTTTCTTGTATATATGCATTAAGCAATCGATATCGAAATGCTTCAAATAACTGGTTTAACATATTTAAGTTAAAAAACCTTCTTTAACTAACTGAAGTTAACATAAAACCATAACGGTATAACGGCAGTACATTTGGAAGAATTCCGTAATCTTATATTTAGGTATAAAGTCGATTCTCTTGTATATACACATTTAGCAATCGATATCGAAATGCTTCAAATAACTGGTTTAACATGTTTAAGTTAATAAACCTTCTTTAACTAACTGAAGTTAACATAAAACCATAACGGTATAACGGCAGTGCATTTGGAGGAATTCCGTAACCTTATATTTAGGTATAAAGTCGATTTTCTTGTATATACACATTTAGCAATCGATATCGAAATGCCTCAAATCATTGGTTTAACATATCTAAGTTAATTAACCCTCTTTATCTTACTGAAGTCTACAAACGCCTTAACGGCATAATGGCAAAGCATTTAGAAGAATTACGTAATCTTATATTTCGGTATAAAGTCGATTCTCTTGTATATACTTATTAAGCAATCGATATCGAAATGCTTCAAATAACTGGTTTAACATGTTTAAGTTAATAAACCTTTTTTAACTAACTGAAGTTAACATAAAACCATAACGGTATAACGGCAGTGCATTTGGAAGAATTCCGTAACCTTATATTTAGGTATAAAGTCGATTTTCTTGTATATACACATTTAGCAATCGATATCGAAATGCCTCAAATCATTGGTTTAACATATTTAAGTTAATTAACCCTCTTTATCTTACTGAAGTCTACAAACGCCTTAACGGCATAACGGCAAAGCATTTAGAAGAATTACGTAATCTTATATTTCGGTATAAAGTCGCTCTTCTTGTATATACTCATTTAGCAATCGAAATCGAAATGCTTCAAATCATTAGTTTAACGTAATTAAGTTAATTAACCCTCTTTATTTTATTGAAGTCAACAAACATCTTAACGGCATAACGGCAAAGCATTTAGAAGAATTACGTAATCTTATATTTAGGTATAAAGTCGATTTTGTTGTATATACTCATTTAGCAATCGATATAGAAATGCTTCAAATCATTAGTTTAACATATTTAAGTTAATTAACCCTCTTTATCTTACTGAAGTCTACAAACGTTTTAACGGCATAACGGCAAAGCATTTAGAAGAACTACGTTATCTCATATTTAGGTATAAAGTCGATTTTGTTGTATATACACATTTAGCAATCGATATCGAAATGCGTCATATCATTAGTTTAACATATTTAAGTTAATTAACCCTCTTTATCTTACTGAAGTCTACAAACGCCTTAATTGCATAACGGCAAAGCATTTAGAAGAATTACGTAATCTTATATTTAGGTATTAAGTCGATTTTCTTGTATACACACATTTAGCAATCGATATCGAAATGCCTCAAATCATTAGTTTAACATATTTAAGTTAATTAACCTTCTTTAACATATTGAAGTTCATATAAAGCCATGGCGGCATAACGACAGTACATTTTGAAGAATTCCGTAATCTTATATTTAGGTATAAAGTCGATTTTCTTGTATATATGCATTAAGCAATCGATTTCGAAATGCTTCTAATAACTGGTGTAACATATCTAAGTTAATAAACCATCTTTAACTAACTGAAGTTAACATAAAGCCATAACGGTATAACGGCAGTGCATTTGGAAGAATTCCGTTATCTTATATTTAGGTATTAAGTCGATTTTCTTGTATATATGTATTAAGCAATCGATATCGAAATGCTTCAAATAACTGGTTTAACATATTTAAGTTAATAAACCTTCTTTAACTAACTGAAGTTAACATAAAGCCATAACGGTATAACGGCAGTGCATTTGGAAGAATTCCGTTATCTTATATTTAGGTATTAAGTCGATTTTCTTGTATATACACATTTAGCAATCGATATCGAAATGCCTCAAATCATTAGTTTAACATATTTAAGCTAATTAACCCTCTTTATCTTACTGAAGTCTACAAACGCCTTAACGGCATAACGGCAAAGCATTTAGAAGAATTCCGTTATCATATATTTAGGTATAAAGTCGCTTTTCTTGTATATACTCATTTAGCAATCGATATCGAAATGCCTCAAATCATTAGTTTAACATAGTTAAGTTAATTAACCTTCTTTAACATATTGAAGTTCATATAAAGCCATGGCGGCATAACGACAGTACATTTGGAAGAATTCCGTAATATTATATTTAGGTATAAAGTCGATTTTCCTGTATATATGCATTAAGCAATCGATTTCGAAATGCTTCCAATAACTGGTGTAACATATCTAAGTTAATAAACCTTCCTTAACGAACTGAAGTTAACATAAAGCCATAACGGCAGTGCATTTAGAAGAATTCCGTAAGCGTATATTTAGGTATAAAATCGATTTTGTTGTATATACACATTTAGCAATCGATATCGAAATGCCTCAAATCATTAGTTTAACATATTTAAGTTAAGTAACCCTCTTTACCATATTGAAGTTCATATAAAGCCATGGCGGCATAACGACGGTACATTTGGAAGAATTCCGTAATCTTATATTTAGGTATAAGGAAGATTTTCTTGTATATATGCACTTAGCAATCGATTTCGAAAATCTTCAAATCATTAGTTTAACATATTTAAGTTAATAAAGCTTCTTTAATGCACTGAAGTTAACACAAAGCCATGGCGGCATAACGGCAGTTCATGTAGAAGAATTCCGTTATTATATATTTAGGTATAAAGTCGATTTTCTTCTATATACACATTTAATAATCGATATCGAAATGCGTCAAATAATAAGATTATCATATTTAAGTTAATTAACCTTTTTTAACGTATTGAAGTTGATATAAAGCCTGGTGGCATAACGACAGTACATTTGGAAGAATTCCCTAATCTTATATTTAGGAATAAGGTCGATTTTCTTGTATATATGCATTAAACAATCGATATCGAAATGCTTCAAATAACTGGTTTAACATATTTAAGTTAATAAACCTTCTTTAACTAACTGAAGTTAACATAAAACAATAACGAAATAACGGCAGTGCATTTGGAAGAATTCCGTAATCTTATATTTAGGTATAAAGTCGATTTTCTTGTATATACACATTCAGCAATCGAAATCGAATAGCTTCAAGGCATTAGTTTAACATATTTTAGTTAATTATCCCTCCTTATTTTACTGAAGTCTACAAACGTTTTAACGGCATAACGGCAAAGCATTTAGAAGAATTACGTAATCTTATATTTAGGTATAAAGTCGATTTTGTTGTATATACACATCTAGCAATCGATATCGAAATGCTTCAAATCATTAGTTTAACATATTTAAGCTAATTAACCCTCTTTATCTTACTGAAGTCTACAAAAGTTTTAACGGCATAACGGCAGTGCATGTAGAAGAATTCCGTTATCATGTATTTAGGTATAAAGTCGATTTTCTTGTACATAAACATTTAGAAATCGATATCGAAATGCGTCAAATCATAAGTTTAACATATTTAAGTTAATTAACGCTCTTTATCTTACTAAAGTCTACAAACGCCTTAATTGCATAACGGCAAAGCATTTAGAAGAATTACGTAATCTTATATTTAGGTATAAAGTCGATTTTCTTGTATATACTCATTTAGCAAGCGATATCGAAATGCCTCAAATCATTGGTTTAACATATTTAAGTTAATTAAAACTCTTTATCTTACTGAAGTTTACAAACGCCTTAACGGCATAACGGCAGTGCATGTAGAAGAATTCCGTTATCATATATTTGGGTGTAAAGTCGATTTTCTTGTATATACACATTTAGCAATCGATATCGAAATGCCTCAAATCATTAGTTTAATATATTTAAGTTAATTAACCCACTCTATCTTACTGAAGTCTACAAGCGCCTTAACGGCATAACGGCAAAGCATTTAGAAGAATTCCGTAATCTTATACTTAGGTATAAAGTCCATTTTCTTGTATATACTCATTTAGCAATCGAAATCGAAATGCTTCAAATCATTAGTTTAATATATTTAAGTTAGCAAACCTACTTTAACGCACTGAAGTTAACACAAAGCCATGGCGGCATAACGGCAGTGCATGTAGAAGAATTCCGTTATCATATATTTAGGTATAAAGTCGATTTTCTTGTATATACTCATTTAGCAATCGATATCGAAATGCTTCAAATAACTAGTGTAACATATCTAAGTTATTAAACCTTCTTAAACGAACTAAAGTTAACATAAAGCCATAACGGCATAACGGCAGTGCATTTGGAAGAATTCCGTAATCTTATATTTAGGTATAAAGTCGATTTTGTTGTGTATATGCATTAAGCAATCGATTTCGAAAATCTTCAAATCATAAGTTTAACATATTTAAGTTAATAAAGCTTCTTTAACGCAACGAAGTTAACATAAAGCCATGGCGGCATAACGGCAGTGCATTTAGAAGAATTCCGTAAGCTTATATTTAGGTATAAAGTCGATTTTGTTGTAAATACGCATTTAGCAATAGATATATAAATGCTTCAAATCATTAGTTTAACATATTTAAGTTAATTAACCTTTTTTAACGTATTGAAGTTGATATAAAGCCATGGTGGCATAACGACAGTACATTTGGAAGAATTCCGTAATCTTTTATTTAGGTATAAAATCGATTTTGTTGTATATATGCATTAAGCAATCGATTTCGAAATGCTTCAAATAACTGGTTTAACATATTTAAGTTAACAAACCTTCTTTAACTAACTGAAGTTAACGTAAAGCCAAAACGGTATAACGGCAGTGCAATTGGAAGAATTCCGTAATCTTATATTTAGGTATAAAGTCGATTCTCTTGTATATACACATTTAGCAATCGATATCGAAATGCTTCAAATAACTGGTTTAACATGTTTAAGTTAATAAACCTTCTTTAACTAACTGAAGTTAACATAAAACCATAACGGTATAACGGCAGTGCATTTGGAGGAATTCCGTAACCTTATATTCAGGTATAAAGTCGATTTTCTTGTATATACTCATTTAGCAATCGAAATCGAAATGCTTCAAATAATTAGTTTAACATATTTAAGATAATTAACCCTCTTTATCTTACTGAAGTCTACAAACGCCTTAACGGCACAACGGCAAAGCATTAAGAAGAATTACGTAATCTTATATTTCGATATAAAGTCGCTTTTCTTGTATGTACTCATTTAGCAATCGAAATCGAAATGCTTCAAATCATTAGTTTAACGTACTTAAGTTAATTAACCCTCTTTATTTTATTGAAGTCTACAAACATCTTAACGGCATAACGGCAAAGCATTTAGAAGAATTTCGTAATCTTATATTTAGGTATAAAGTCGATTTTCTTGTATATGCTCATTTAGCAATCGATATAGAAATGCTTCTAATCATTAGTTTAACATATTTAAGTTAATTAACCCTCTTTATCTTACTAAAGTCTACAAACGTTTTAACGGCATAACGGCAAAGCATTTAGAAGAACTACGTAATCTCATATTTAGGTATAAAGTCGATTTTGTTGTATATACACATTTAGCAATCGATATCGAAATGCTTCAAATAATTAGTTTAACATATTTAAGCTAACTAACCCTCTTTATCTTACTTAAGTCTACAAAAGCCTTAGCGGCATAACGGCAGTGCATTTGGAAGAATTCCGTTATCTTATATTTAGGTATTAAGTCGATTTTTTTGTATACACACATTTAGCAATCGATATCGAAATGCCTCAAATCATTAGTTTAACATATTTAAGTTAATTAACCCCCTTTATCTTACTGAAGTCTACAAACGCCTTAACGGCATAATTGCAGTGCAGGTAGAAGAATTCCGTTATCATATATTTAGGTATAAAGTCGATTTTCTTGTTAATACACATTTAGCAATCGATATCGAAATGCCTCAAATCATTAGTTTAACATATTTAAGTTAATTAACCTTCTTTAACATATTGAAGTTCATATAAAGCCATGGCGGCATAACGACAGTACATTTGGAAGAATTCCGTAATATTATATTTAGGTATAAAGTCGATTTTCTTGTATATATGCATTAAGCAATCGATACCGAAATGCTTCCAATAACTGGTGTAACATATCCAAGTTAATAAACCTTCCTTAACGAACTGAAATAAACATAAAGCCATAACGGCATAACGGCAGTGCATTTAGAAGAATTCCGTAAGCGTATATTTAGGTATAAAGTCGATTTTGTTGTATATACACATTTAGCAATCGATATCGAAATGCCTCAAATCATTAGTTTAACATATTTAAGTTAATTAACCTTCTTTAACATATTGAAGTTCATATAAAGCCATGGCGGCATAACGACAGTACATTTGGAAGAATTCCGTAATATTATATTTAGGTATAAAGTCGATTTTCTTGTATATATGCATTAAGCAATCGATATCGAAATGCTTATAATAACTGGTGTAACATATCCAAGTTAATAAACCTTCCTTAACGAACTGAAGTTAACATAAAGCCATAACGGCATAACGGCATAACGGCAGTGCATTTAGAAGAATTCCGTTAGCGTATATTTAGGTATGAAGTCGATTTTGTTGTATATACACATTTAGCAATCGATATCGAAATGCCTCAAATCATTAGTTTAACATATTTAAGTTAATTAACCTTCTTTAACATATTGAAGTTCATATAAAGCCATGGCGGCATAACGACAGTACATTTGGAAGAATTCCGTAATCTTATATTTATGTATAAGGAAGATTTTCTTGTATATATGCACTTAGCAGTCGATTTCGAAAATCTTCAAATCATTAGTTTAACATATTTAAGTTAATAAAGCTTCTTTAACGCACTGAAGTTAACACAAAGCCATGGCGGCATAACGGCAGTTCATGTAGAAGAATTTCGTAATCTGATATTTAGGTATAAAGTCGATTTTCTTCTATATACACATTTAGCAATCGATATCGAAATGCCTCAAATAATAAGATTATCATATTTAAGTTAATTAACCTTTTTTAACGTATTGAAGTTGATATAAAGCCTGGTGGCATAACGACAGTACATTTGGAAGAATTCCCTAATCTTATATTTAGGAATAAAGTCGATTTTCTTGTATATATGCATTAAGCAATCGATATCGAAATGCTTCAAATAACTGGTTTAACATATTTAAGTTTATAAACCTTCTTAAACTAACTGAAGTTAACATAAAACAATAACGAAATAACGGCAGTGCATTTGGAAGAATTCCGTAATCTTATATTTAGGTATAAAGTCGATTTTCTTGTATATACACATTTAGCAATCGAAATCGAATAGTTTCAAGGCATTAGTTTAACATATTTAAGTTAATTAACCCTCTTTATTTTACTGAAGTCTACAAACGTTTTAACGGCATAACGGCAAAGCATTTAGAAGAATTACGTAATCTTATATTTAGGTATAAAGTCGATTTTGTTGTATATACACATCTAGCAATCGATATCGAAATGCTTCAAATCATTAGTTTAACATATTTAAGCTAATTAACCCTCTTTATCTTACTGAAGTCTACAAAAGTTTTAACGGCATAACGGCAAAGCATTTAGAAGAATTCCGTAATCTTATATTTAGGTATAAAGTCGATTTTGTTGTGTATGTGCATTTAGCAATCGATTTCGAAAATCTTCAAATCATAAGTTTAACATAATTAAGCTAATTAACCCTCTTTATCTTACTGAAGTCTACAAACGCCTTAACGGAATAACGGCAGTGCATGTAGAAGAATTCCGTTATCATATATTTAGGTATAAAGTCGATTTTCTTGTACATACACATTTAGCAATCGATATCGAATTTCCTCAAATCATTAGTTTAACATATTTAAGTTAATTAACGCTCTTTATCTTGCTGAAGTCTACAAACGCCTTAACGGCATAACGGCAGTGCATGTAGAAGAATTCCGTTATCATATATTTAGGTATAAAGTCGATCTTCGTGTACATACAGATTTAGCAATCGATATCGAAATGCCTCAAATCATTAGTTTAACATATTTAAGTTAATTAACCCTCTTTATCTTACTGAAGTCTACAAACGCCTTAACGGCATAACGGCAAAGCATTTAGAAGCATTACGTTATCTTATATTTAGGTATAAAGTCGATTTTCTTGTATACATGCATTAAGCAATCGATTTTGAAATGCTTCTAATAACTGGTGTAACATATCTACGTTAATAAACCTTCTTTAACGAACTGAAGTTAACATAAAGCCATAACGGCATAACGGCAGTGCAATTAGAAGAATTCCGTAAGCGTATATTTAGGTTTAAAGTTGATTTTGTTGTATATACACATTTAGCAATCGATATCGGAATGCCTCAAATCATTAGTTTAACATATTTAAGTTAATTAACCTTCTTTAACATATTGAAGTTCATTTAAAGCCATAGCGGCATAACGACAGTACATTTGGAAGAATTCCGTAATCTTATATTTAGGTATAAGGAAGATTTTCTTGTATATATGCACTTAGCAATCGATTTCGAAAATCTTCAAATCATTAGTTTAACATATTTAAGTTAATAAAGCTTCTTTAACGGACTGAAATTAACACAAAGCCATGGCGGCATAACGGCAGTTCATGTAGAAGAATTTCGTAATCTGATATTTAGGTATAAAGTCGATTTTCTTCTATATACACATTTAATAATCGATATCGAAATGCCTCAAATAATAAGATTATCATATTTAAGTTAATTAACCTTTTTTAACGTATTGAAGTTGATATAAAGCCTGGTGGCATAACGACAGTACATTTGGAAGAATTCCCTAATCTTATATTTAGGAATAAGGTCGATTTTCTTGTATATATGCATTAAGCAATCGATATCGAAATGCTTCAAATAACTGGTTTAACATATTTAAGTTTATAAACCTTCTTAAACTAACTGAAGTTAACATAAAACAATAACGAAATAACGGCAGTGCATTTGGAAGAATTCCGTAATCTTATATTTAGGTATAAAGTCGATTTTCTTGTATATACACATTTAGCAATCGAAATCGAATAGCTTCAAGGCATTAGTTTAACATATTTTAGTTAATTATCCCTCTTTATTTTACTGAAGTCTACAAACGTTTTAACGGCATAACGGCAAAGCATTTAGAAGAATTACGTAATCTTATATTTAGGTATAAAGTCGATTTTGTTGTATATACACATTTAGCAATCGATATCGAAATGCTTCAAATCATTAGTTTAACATATTTAAGCTAATTAACCCTCTTTATCTTACTGAAGTCTACAAAAGTTTTAACGGCATAACGGCAGTGCATGTAGAAGAATTCCGTTATCATGTATTTAGGTATAAAGTCGATTTTCTTGTACATAAACATTTAGAAATCGATATCGAAATGCGTCAAATCATAAGTTTAACATATTTAAGTTAATTAACGCTCTTTATCTTACTAAAGTCTACAAACGCCTTAATTGCATAACGGCAAAGCATTTAGAAGAATTACGTAATCTTATATTTAGGTATAAAGTCGATTTTCTTGTATATACTCATTTAGCAAGTGATATCGAAATGCCTCAAATCATTGGTTTAACATATTTAAGTTAATTAAAACTCTTTATCTTACTGAAGTCTACAAACGCCTTAACGGCATAACGGCAGTGCATGTAGAAGAATTCCGTTATCATATATTTGGGTGTAAAGTCGATTTTCTTGTATATACACATTTAGCAATCGATATCGAAATGCCTCAAATCATTAGTTTAATATATTTAAGTTAATTAACCCACTCTATCTTACTGAAGTCTACAAACGCCTTAACGGCATAACGGCAAAGCATTTAGAAGAATTCCGTAATCTTATACTTAGGTATAAAGTCCATTTTCTTGTATATACTCATTTAGCAATCGAAATCGAAATGCTTCAAATCATTAGTTTAATATATTTAAGTTAGCAAACCTACTTTAACGCACTGAAGTTAACACAAAGCCATGGCGGCATAACGGCAGTGCATGTAGAAGAATTCCGTTATCATATATTTAGGTATAAAGTCGATTTTCTTGTATATACTCATTTAGCAATCGATATCGAAATGCTTCAAATAACTAGTGTAACATATCTAAGTTATTAAACCTTCTTAAACGAACTAAAGTTAACATAAAGCCATAACGGCATAACGGCAGTGCATTTGGAAGAATTCCGTAATCTTATATTTAGGTATAAAGTCGATTTTGTTGTGTATATGCATTAAGCAATCGATTTCGAAAATCTTCAAATCATAAGTTTAACATATTTAAGTTAATAAAGCTTCTTTAACGCAACGAAGTTAACATAAAGCCATGGCGGCATAACGGCAGTGCATTTAGAAGAATTCCGTAAGCTTATATTTAGGTATAAAGTCGATTTTGTTGTAAATACGCATTTAGCAATAGATATCTAAATGCTTCAAATCATTAGTTTAACATATTTAAGTTAATTAACCTTTTTTAACGTATTGAAGTTGATATAAAGCCATGGTGGCATAACGACAGTACATTTGGAAGAATTCCGTAATCTTTTATTTAGGTATAAAATCGATTTTGTTGTATATATGCATTAAGCAATCGATTTCGAAATGCTTCAAATAACTGGTTTAACATATTTAAGTTAACAAACCTTCTTTAACTAACTGAAGTTAACGTAAAGCCAAAACGGTAAAACGGCAGTGCAATTGGAAGAATTCCGTAATCTTATATTTAGATATAAAGTCGATTTTCTTGTATATACTCATTTAGCAATCAAAATCGAAATGCTTCAAATAATTAGTTTAACATATTTAAGATAATTAACCCTCTTTATCTTACTGAAGTCTACAAACGCCTTAACGGCACAACGGCAAAGCATTAAGAAGAATTACGTAATCTTATATTTCGGTATAAAGTCGCTTTTCTTGTATGTACTCATTTAGCAATCGAAATCGAAATGCTTCAAATCATTAGTTTAACATACTTAAGTTAATTAACCCTCTTTATTTTATTGAAGTCTACAAACATCTTAACGGCATAACGGCAGAGCATTTAGAAGAATTTCGTAATCTTATATTTAGGTATAAAGTCGATTTTCTTGTATATGCTCATTTAGCAATCGATATAGAAATGCTTCAAATCATTAGTTTAACATATTTAAGTTAATTAACCCTCTTTATCTTACTAAAGTCTACAAACGTTTTAACGGCATAACGGCAAAGCATTTAGAAGAACTACGTAATCTCATATTTAGGTATAAAGTCGATTTTGTTGTATATACACATTTAGCAATCGATATCGAAATGCTTCAAATAATTAGTTTAACATATTTAAGCTAACTAACCCTCTTTATCTTACTTAAGTCTACAAAAGCCTTAGCGGCATAACGGCAGTGCATTTGGAAGAATTCCGTTATCTTATATTTAGGTATTAAGTCAATTTTTTTGTATACACACATTTAGCAATCGATATCGAAATGCCTCAAATCATTAGTTTAACATATTTAAGTTAATTAACCCCCTTTATCTTACTGAAGTCTACAAACGCCTTAACGGCATAATTGCAGTGCAGGTAGAAGAATTCCGTTATCATATATTTAGGTATAAAGTCGATTTTCTTGTTAATACACATTTAGCAATCGATATCGAAATGCCTCAAATCATTAGTTTAACATATTTAAGTTAATTAACCTTCTTTAACATATTGAAGTTCATATAAAGCCATGGCGGCATAACGACAGTACATTTGGAAGAATTCCGTAATATTATATTTAGGTATAAAGTCGATTTTCTTGTATATATGCATTAAGCAATCGATACCGAAATGCTTCCAATAACTGGTGTAACATATCCAAGTTAATAAACCTTCCTTAACGAACTGAAATAAACATAAAGCCATAACGGCATAACGGCAGTGCATTTAGAAGAATTCCGTAAGCGTATATTTGGGTATAAAGTCGATTTTGTTGTATATACACATTTAGCAATCGATATCGAAATGCCTCAAATCATTAGTTTAACATATTTAAGTTAATTAACCTTCTTTAACATATTGAAGTTCATATAAAGCCATGGCGGCATAACGACAGTACATTTGGAAGAATTCCGTAATATTATATTTAGGTATAAAGTCGATTTTCTTGCATATATGCATTAAGCATCGATATCGAAATGCTTATAATAACTGGTGTAACATATCCAAGTTAATAAACCTTCCTTAACGAACTGAAGTTAACATAAAGCCATAACGGCATAACGGCATAACGGCAGTGCATTTAGAAGAATTCCGTTAGCGTATATTTAGGTATGAAGTCGATTTTGTTGTATATACACATTTAGCAATCGATATCGAAATGCCTCAAATCATTAGTTTAACATATTTAAGTTAATTAACCTTCTTTAACATATTGAAGTTCATATAAAGCCATGGCGGCATAACGACAGTACATTTGGAAGAATTCCGTAATCTTATATTTAGGTATAAGGAAGATTTTCTTGTATATATGCACTTAGCAGTCGATTTCGAAAATCTTCAAATAATTAGTTTAACATATTTAAGTTAATAAAGCTTCTTTAACGCACTGAAGTTAACACAAAGCCATGGCGGCATAACGGCAGTTCATGTAGAAGAATTTCGTAATCTGATATTTAGGTATAAAGTCGATTTTCTTCTATATACACATTTAGCAATCGATATCGAAATGCCTCAAATAATAAGATTATCATATTTAAGTTAATTAACCTTTTTTAACGTATTGAAGTTGATATAAAGCCTGGTGGCATAACGACAGTACATTTGGAAGAATTCCCTAATCTTATATTTAGGAATAAAGTCGATTTTCTTGTATATATGCATTAAGCAATCGATATCGAAATGCTTCAAATAACTGGTTTAACATATTTAAGTTTATAAACCTTCTTAAACTAACTGAAGTTAACATAAAACAATAACGAAATAACGGCAGTGCATTTGGAAGAATTCCGTAATCTTATATTTAGGTATAAAGTCGATTTTCTTGTATATACACATTTAGCAATCGATATCGAAATGCCTCAAATCATTAGTTTAACATATTTAAGCTAATTAACCCTCTTTATCTTACTGAAGTCTACAAAAGTTTTAACGGCATAACGGCAAAGCATTTAGAAGAATTACGTAATCTTATATTTAGGTATAAAGTCGATTTTGTTGTATATACACATCTAGCAATCGATATCGAAATGCCTCAAATCATTAGTTTAACATATTTAAGCTAATTAACCCTCTTTATTTTACTGAAGTCTACAAACGTTTTAACGGCATAACGGCAAAGCATTTAGAAGAATTACGTAATCTTATATTTAGGTATAAAGTCGATTTTGTTGTATATACACATCTAGCAATCGATATCGAAATGCCTCAAATCATTAGTTTAACATATTTAAGCTAATTAACCCTCTTTATCTTACTGAAGTCTACAAAAGTTTTAACGGCATAACGGCAAAGCATTTAGAAGAATTACGTAATCTTATATTTAGGTATAAAGTCGATTTTGTTGTATATACACATCTAGCAATCGATATCGAAATGCCTTCAAATCATTAGTTTAACATATTTAAGCTAATTAACCCTCTTTATCTTACTGAAGTCTACAAAAGTTTTAACGGCATAACGGCAAAGCATTTAGAAGAACTCCGTAATCTTATATTTAGGTATAAAGTCGATTTTGTTGTGTATGTGCATTTAGCAATCGATTTCGAAAATCTTCAAATCATAAGTTTAACATAATTAAGCTAATTAACCCTCTTTATCTTACTGAAGTCTACAAACGCCTTAACGGAATAACGGCAGTGCATGTAGAAGAATTCCGTTATCATATATTTAGGTATAAAGTCGATTTTCTTGTACATACACATTAAGCAATCGATATCGAATTTCCTCAAATCATTAGTTTAACATATTTAAGTTAATTAACGCTCTTTATCTTGCTGAAGTCTACAAACGCCTTAACGGCATAACGGCAGTGCATGTAGAAGAATTCCGTTATCATATATTTAGGTATAAAGTCGATCTTCGTGTACATACAGATTTAGCAATCGATATCGAAATGCCTCAAATCATTAGTTTAACATATTTAAGTTAATTAACCCTCTTTATCTTACTGAAGTCTACAAACGCCTTAACGGCATAACGGCAAAGCATTTAGAAGCATTACGTTATCTTATATTTAGGTATAAAGTCGATTTTCTTGTATACATGCATTAAGCAATCGATTTTGAAATGCTTCTAATAACTGGTGTAACATATCTACGTTAATAAACCTTCTTTAACGAACTGAAGTTAACATAAAGCCATAACGGCATAACGGCAGTGCAATTAGAAGAATTCCGTAAGCGTATATTTAGGTTTAAAGTTGATTTTGTTGTATATACACATTTAGCAATCGATATCGGAATGCCTCAAATCATTAGTTTAACATATTTAAGTTAATTAACCTTCTTTAACATATTGAAGTTCATTTAAAGCCATAGCGGCATAACGACAGTACATTTGGAAGAATTCCGTAATCTTATATTTAGGTATAAGGAAGATTTTCTTGTATATATGCACTTAGCAATCGATTTCGAAAATCTTCAAATCATTAGTTTAACATATTTAAGTTAATAAAGCTTCTTTAACGGACTGAAGTTAACACAAAGCCATGGCGGCATAACGGCAGTTCATGTAGAAGAATTCCGTAATCTTATATTTAGGTATAAAGTCGATTTTCTTCTATATACACATTTAGCAATCGATATCGAAATGCCTCAAATCATTAGTTTATCATATTTTAGTTAATTAACCTTTTTTAACGTATTGAAGTTGATATAAAGCCATGGTGGCATAACGGCAAAGCATTTAGAAGAATTACGTAATCTTATATTTAAGTATAAAGTCGATTTTCTTGTATATATGCATTAAGCAATCGATATCGAAATGCTTCAAATAACTGGTTTAACATGTTTAAGTTAATAAACCTTCTTTAACTAACTGAAGTTAACATAAAACCATAACGGTATAACGGCAGTGCATTTGGAAGAATTCGGTAACCTTATATTTAGGTATAAAGTCGATTTTCTTGTATACACATTTAGCAATCGATATCGAAATGCCTCAAATCATTAGTTTAACATATTTAAATTAATTAACCCCCTTTATCTTACTGAAGTCTACAAACGCCTTAACGGCATAACGGCAGTGCATGTAGAAGAATTCCGTTATCATATATTTGGGTATAAAGTCGATTTTCTTGTATATACACATTTAGCAATCGATATCGAAATGCCTCAAATCATTAGTTTAATATATTTAAGTTAGTTAACCCACTCTATCTTACTGAAGTCTACAAACGCCTTAACGGCATAACGGCAAAGCATTTAGAAGAATTCCGTAATCTTATATTTAGGTATAAAGTCGATTTTCTTGTATATATACATTAAGCAATCAATTTTGAAATGCTTATAATAACTGGTGTAACATACCTAAGTTAACAAACGTACTTTAACGCAATGAAGTTAACACAAAGCCATGGCGGCATAGCGGCAGTGCATGCGGAAAAATTCCGTTATCATATATTTAGGTATAAAGTCGATTTTCTTGTATATACTCATTTAGCAATCGATATCGAAATGCTTCAAATAACTACTGCAACATATATAAGTTAATAAACCTTCTTAAACGAACTGAAGTTAACATAAAGCCATAACGGCATAACGGCAGTGCATTTGGAAGAATTCTGTGATCTTATATTTAGGTATAAAGTCGATTTTGTTGGGTATATGCATTTAGCAATCGGTTTCGAAAATCTTCAAATCATAAGTTTAACATATTTAAGTTAATAAAGCTTCTTTAACGCAACGAAGTTAACATAAAGCCATGGCGGCATAACGGCAATGCATTTAGAAGAATTCCGTAAGCTTATATTTAGGTATAAAGTCGATTTTGTTGTAAATACACATTTATCAATCGATATCAAATGCTTCAAATCATTAGTTTAACATATTTAAGTTAATTAACCTTTTCTAACGTATTGAAGCTGATATAAAGCCATGGTGGCATAACGACAGTACATTTGGAAGTATTCCGTAATATTATATTAAGGTATAAAGTCGATTTTCTTGTATATATGCATTAAGCAATCGATTTCGAAATGCCTCCAATAACTGGTGTAACATATCTAAGTAAAAAAACCTTTTTTAACGAACTGAAGTTAACATAAAGCCATAACGGCAGTACATTTGGAAGAATTCCGTAATCTTATATTTAGGTATAAGGAAGATTTTCTTGTATACACACATTTAGCAATCGATATCGAAATGCCTCAAATCATTAGTTTAACATATTTAAGTTAATTTACCTTCTTTAACATATTGAAGTTCATATAAAGCCATGGCGGCATAACGACAGTACATTTGGAAGAATTCCGTAATCTTATATTTAGGTATAAGGAAGATTTTCTTGTATATATGCACTTAGCAATCGATTTCGAAAATCCCCAAATCATTAGTTTAACATATTTAAGTTAAAAAAGTTTCTTTAACGCACTGAAGTTAACACAAAGCCATGGCGGCATAACGGCAGTTCATGTAGAAGAATTTCGTAATCTTATATTTATGTATAAAGTCGATTTTCTTCTATATACACATTTAGCAATCGATATCGAAATGCCTCAAATAATACGAATTTTATATTTAAGTTAATTTACCTTTTTTAACGTATTGAAGTTGATATAAAGCCTGGTGGCATAACGACAGTACATTTGGAAGAATTCCGTAATCTTATATTTAGGAATAATGTCGATTTTCTTGTATATATGCATTAAGCAATCGATATCGAAATGCTTCAAATAACTGGTTTAACATATTTAAGTTTATAAACCTTCTTAAGCTAACTGAAGTTAACACAAAACCATAACGAAATAACGGCAGTGCATTTGGAAGAATTCCGTAATCTTATATCTAGGTATAAAGTCGATTTTCTTATATATACACATTTAGCAATCGAAATCGAATAGCTTCAAGGCATTAGTTTAACATATTTAAGTTAATTAACCCTCTTTATTTTACTGAAGTCTACAAACATCCTAACGGCATAACGGCAAAGCATTTAGAAGAATTACGTAATCTTATATTTAGGTATAAAGTCGATTTTGTTGTATATACTCATTTTGCAATCGATATAGAAATGCTTCAAATCATTAGTTTAACATATTTAAGTTAATTAACCCTCTTTATCTTACTGAAGTCTACAAACGTTTTAACGGCATAACGGCAAAGCGTTTAGAAGAATTACGTAATCTTATATTTAGGTATAAAGTCGATTTTATTGTATATACACATCTAGCAATCGATATCGAAATGCTTCTTATCATTAGTTTAACATATTTAAGCTAATAAACCCTCTTTATCTTACTGAAGTCTACAAACGTTTTAACGGCATAACGGCAAAGCATTTAGAAGAATTCCGTAATCTTATATTTAGGTATAAAGTCAATTTTGTTTTGTATATACATTTAGCAATCGATTTCGAAAATCTTCAAATCATAAGTTTAAAATATTTAAGCTAATTTACCCTCTTTATCTTACTGAAGTCTACAAAAGCCTTAACGGCATAACGGCAGTGCATGTAGAAGAACTCCGTTATCATATATTTAGGTATAAAGTCGATTTTCTTATACATGCACATTTAGCAATCGATATCGAAATGCCTCAAATCATTAGTTTAACATATTTAAGTTAATTAACCCTCTTTACATCACTGAAGTCTACAAACGCCTTAATCGCATAACGGCAAAGCATTTAGAAGAATTACGTTATTTTATATTTAGGTATTAAGTCGATTTTCTTGTATATACACATTTAGCAATCGATATCGAAATGCCTCAAATCATTAGTTTAACATATTTAAGTTAATTAACCCCCTTTATGTTACTGAAGTCTACAAACGCCTTAACGGCATAACGACAGTACATTTGGAAGAACTCCGTAATATTATATTTAGATGTAAAGTCAATTTTCTTGTGTATGTGCATTTAGCAATCGGTTTCGAAAATCTTCAAATCATAAGTTTAACATATTTAAGTTAATAAAGCTTCCTTAACGCAACGAAGTTAACATAAAGCCATGGCGGCATAACGGCAGTGCATTTAGAAGAATTCCGTAAGCTTATATTTAGGTATAAAGTCGATCTTGTTGTAAATACACATTTAGCAATCGATATCTAATGCTTCAAATCATTAGTTTAACATATTTAAGTTAATTAACCTTTTTTAACGTATTGAAGTTGATATAAAGCCATGGTGGCATAACGACAGTACATTTGGAAGAATTCCATAATCTTTTATTTAGGTATAAAGTTGATTTTGTTGTATATACACATTAAGCAATCGATATCGAAATGCTTCAAATAACTGGTTTAACATATTTAAGTTAACAAACCTTCTTTAACTAACTGAAGTTAACATAAAGCCATAACCGTATAACGGCAGTGCATTTGGAAGAATTCCGTAATCTTATATTTAGGTATTAAGTCGATTTTCTTGTATATACACATTTAGCAATCGATATCGAAATGCCTCAAATCATTAGTTTGACATATTTAAGTTAATTAACCCTCTTTATCTTACTGAAGTCTACAAACGCCTTAATTGCATAACGGCAAAGCATTTAGAAGAATTACGTAATCTTATATTTAGGTATAAAGTCGATTTTCTTGTATATATGCATTAAGCAATCGATATCGAAATGCTTCAAATAACTGGTTTAACATATTTAAGTTAATAAACCTTCTTTAACTAACTGAAAGTAACATAAAACCATAACGGTATAACGGCAGTGCATTTGGAAGAGTTCCGTAAACTTATATTTAGGTATAAAGTTGAATTTGCTGTTTATACACATTTAGCAATCGATATCGAAATGCCTCAAATCATTCGTTTAACATATTTAAGTTTATTAACCTTCTTTATCTTACTGAAGTTTACATAAAGCCATAACGGTATAACGGCAGTGCATTTGGAAGAATTCCGTAGTCTTATATGTAGGCATAAAGTCGATTTTCTTGTATATATGCATTAAGCAATCGATTTCGAAATGCTTCCAATAACTGGTGTAACATATCTAAGTTAATAAACCTTATTTAACGAACTGAAGTTAACATAAAGCCATAACGGCAGTGCATTTAGAAGAATTACGTAATCATATATTTAGGTATAAAGTCGATTTTCTTGTATATACTCATTTAGAAATCGATATAGAAATGCCTCAAATCATTAGTTTAACATATTTAAGTTAATTAACCCTCTTTATCTTACTGAAGTCTACAAACGCCTTAACGGCATAACAGAAATGCTTTGAAGAATTACGTAATCTTATATTTAGGTATAAAGTCGCTTTTCTTGTATATACTCATTTAGCAATCGAAATCGAAATGCTTCAAATCATTAGTTTAACATATTTAAGTTAATTAACCCTATTTATATTACTGAAGTCTACATCTTAACGGCATAACGGCAAAGCAATTAGAAGAATTACGTAATCTTATATTCAGGTATAAAGTCGATTTTCTTGTATATACACATTTAGCAATCGATATCGAAATGCCTCAAATCATTAGTTTAACATATTTAAGTTAATTAACCCTCTTTATCTTACTGAAGTCTACAAACGCCTTAACGGCATAACGGCAAAGCATTTAGAAGAATTACGTAATCTTATAATTAGGTATAAAGTCGATTTCCTTGTATATACTCATTTAGCAATCGATATCGAATTGCTTCAAATCATTAGTTTAACATATTTAAGTTAACGAACCTACTTTAACGCACTGAAGTTAACATAAAGCCATGGCGGCATAATGGCAGTGCATGTAGAAGAATTCCGTAATCTTATATTTAGGTATAAATTCGATTTTTTTGTATATATGCATTAAGCAATCGATTTCGAAAATCTTCAAATCATTAGTTTAACATATTTAAGTTAATTAACATTCTTTAACGTATTGAAGGTGATATAAAGCCATGGCGACATAACGACAGTACATTTGGAAGAATTCCGTAATCTTATATTTAGGTATAAAGTCGATTTTCTTGTATATACACATTAAGCAATCGATATCGAAATACTTCAAATCATTAGTTTAACATATTAAAGTTAATTAACCATCTTTAACATATTGAAGGTGAAATAAAGCCATGGCGGCATAACGACAGTACATCTGGAAGAATTCCGTAACCTTATATTTAGGTATAAAGTCGATTTTGTTGTACATACTCATTTAGCAATCGATATGAAAATGCTTCAAATCATTAGTTTAACATATTTAAGTTAACAAACCTACTTTAACGCACTGAAGTTAACACAAAGCCATGGCGGCATAACGGCAGTGCATGTAGAAGAATTCCGTAATCTTATATTTAGGTATAAATTCGATTTTTTTGTATATACTTATTTAGCAATCGATATCAAAATGCTTCAAATCATTAGATTAACATATTTAAGTTAACAAACCTACTTTAACGCACTGAAGTTAACACAAAGCCATGGCGGCATAACGGTAGTGCATGTAGAAGAATTCCGTAATCTTATATTTAGGTATAAATTCGATTTTTTTGTATATATGCATTAAGCAATCGATTTCGAAAATCTTCAAATCATTAGTTTAACATATTTAAGTTAAGTAATATTCTTTAACGTATTGAAGGTGATATAAAGCCATGGCGACATAACGACAGTACATTTGGAAGAATTCCGTAATCTTATATTTAGGTATAAAGTCGATTTTCTTGTATATACACATTTAGCAATCGATATCGAAATGCTTCAAATCATAAGTTTAACATATTAAAGTTAATTAACCATCTTTAACATATTGAAGGTGAAATAAAGCCATGGCAGCATAACGACAGTACATTTGGAAGAATTCCGTTATCTTATATTTAGGTATAAAGTCGGTTTTGTTGTATTTACACCTTTAGCAGTCGATATCGAAATGCTTCAAATCATTAGTTTAACATACTTAAGTTAATAAAACTTCTTTAACGCACTGAAGTCTACATAAAGCCTTAACGGTATAACTGCACTGCATTTAGAAGAATTCCGTTATCTTATATTTAAGTATAAATTCGATTTTCTTGTATATACACATTTAGCAAGCGATATCGAAATGCTTCAAATCCTTAGTTTAACATATTTAAGTTAATTAACCTTCTTTAACGTATTGAAGTTGATAAAGAGCCATGGCAGCATAACGACAGTACATTTGGAAGAACTCCGTAGTCTTATATTTAGGTATAAAGTCGATTTTCTTGTATATATGCATTAAGCAATCGATATCGAAATGATTCAAATAACTGGTTTAGCAAATTTAAGTTAATTAACCTTCTTTATCGTACTGAAGTTTAAATAAAGCCATAACGGCATAACGGCAGTATATTTGGGTGAATTCCGTAATCTTTTATTTACGTATAAAATCGATTTTCTTGTATATACACATTAGCAATCGATATCGAAATGCTTCAACTCATTAGTTTAACATATTTAAGTTAATAAACCTTCTTTAACGTATTGAAGTTGGCATAACGGCAGTGGATGTAGAAGAATTCCGTAATCTTATATTTTGGTATAAAGTCGATTTTCTTGTATATACACATTGAGCTATCGATATCGAAATGCTTCAAATCTTTTGTTTAACATTATAAGTTAATAAACATTTTTTAGCTTACTGCAGTCTACATAAAGCCTTACGGTATAACGGCAGTGCACTAAGAAGAATTCCGTAATGTTATAATTTTATATTTAGGTATAAAGTCGACTTTCTTGTATTTGCACATTTAGCAATCGATATCGAATTGCTTCAAACCATTAGTTTTACATATTTAAAATAATTAACCTTCTTTATCGTATTGAAGGTGATACAAAGCCATGGCGGCATAACGACAGTACAATTGGAAGAATTCCGTAATCTTATATTTAGGTATAAAGTCGATTTTCTTGTATATACACATTTAGCAATCGATAACGAAATGCCTCAAGTCATAAGTTCAACATATTTAAGTTAATTAACCTTCTTTATCTTACTGAAGCTTACATAAAGCCATAACGGTATAACGGCAGTGCATTTGGAAGAATTCCGTAAACTTATATTTAGGTATAAAGTTGAATTTGTTGTTTATACACATTTAGCAATCGATATCGAGATGCTTCAACACACTAGTTTAACATATTTAAGCTAATAAACCTTCTTTAAAGAACTGAAGTTGGCATAAAGCCATGGCGGCATAACGGCAGTGCATGTAGAAGATTTCCGTTATCTTATATTTAGGTATAAAGTCGATTTTCTTGTATATACACTTTTAGCAATCGATATCGAAATGCTTCAAATCATTAGTTTAATATATTTAAGTTAATAAACGTTCTTTAACGCACTGAAGTCTACACAAAGCCTTAACGGTATAACGGCAGTGCATTTAGAAGAATTCCGTAATCTTATATTTAGGTATAAATTCGATTTTTTTTTATATACACATTTAGCAATCGATAACGAAATGCTTCAAATCATTAGTTTAACATATTTAAGTTAATTAACCTTCTTTATCTTACTGAAGTTTACATTAAGCCATAACGGTATAACGGAAGTGCATTTGGAAGAATTCCGTTATCTTATAGTTAGGTATAAAGTCGATTTTGTTGTATATACTCATTTAGCAATCGATATCGAGATGCTTCAACTCATTAGTTTAACGTATTAAGTTAATAAACATTTTTTAGCTTTCTGAAGTCTACAAAAAGCCTTAACGGTATAACGGCAATGCATTTAGAAGAATTCCGTTATCTTATATTTAGGTATAAATTCGATTTTCTTGTATATACACATTTAGCAAGCGATATCGAAATGCCTCAAATCGGTAGTTTAACATACTTAAGTTAATTTACCTTCTTTATCCTACTGAAGTTTACATAAAGCCATAACGGTATAACGGCAGTGCATTTGGATGAATTCCGTAACCTTATATTTAGGTATAAATTCGATTTTCTTTTATATACACATTTAGCAATCGATAACGAAATGCTTCAAATCATTAGTTTAACATATTTAAGTTAATTAACCTTCTTTATCTTACTGAAGTTTACATAAAGCCATAGCGGTATAACGGCAGTGCATTTGGAAGAATTCCGTAATCTTATATTTAGGTATAAAGTCGATTTTGTTGTATTTACACATTTAGCAATCGATATCGAGATGCTTCGATTCATTAGTTTAACATATTAAGTTAATAAACATTTTTTAGCTTACTGAAGTCTACATAAAGCCTAAACGGTATAACGGCAATGCATTTAGAAGAATTCCGTTATCTTATATTTAGGTATAAATTCGATTTTCTTGTATATACACATTAAGCAAGCGATATCGAAATGCTTCAAATCATTAGTTTAACATATTTAAGCTAATTAACCTTCTTTATCCTACTGAAGTTTACATAAAGCCATAACGGTATAACGGCAGTACATTTGGAAGAATTCCGTAACCTTATATTTAGGTATAAAGTCGATTTTGTTGTATTTACACATTTAGCAATCGATATCGAAATGCTTCGACTCATTAGTTTAACATAGTAAGTTAATAAACATTTTTTAGCTTACTGAAGTCTACATAAAGCCTTAACGGTATAACGGCAGTGCATTTAGAAGAATTTCGTTATCTTATATTTAGGTATAAATTCGATTTTCATGTATATACACATTTAGCAAGCGATATCGAAATGCTTCAAATCATTAGTTTAACATATTTAAGTTAATTAATCTTCTTTATCCTACTGAAGTTTACATAAAGCCATAACGGTATAACGGCAGTGCATTTGGAAGAATTCCGTAATCTTATATTTAGGTATAAAGTCGATTTTGTTGCATATACACATTTAGCAATCGATATCGAGATGCTTATACTCATTATCTTAACATATTTAAGTTAATTAACTTTCTTTAACTGTCTGAATTTGGCATATAGCCACGACGTTATTACGGCAGTGCATGTAGAAGAATTCCGTAATCTTTTATTTAGGTATAAAGTCGATTTTCTTTTATATACACATTTAGATATCGATATGGAAATGCTTCAAATCATTAGTTTAACATAATAAATTAATAAACATTTTTTAGCTTACTGAAGTCTACATAAAGCCTTAAAGGTATAACGGCAGTGCATTTAGAAGAATTCTGTTATCTTATATTTAGGTGAAAATTCGATTTTCTTGTATGTACACATTTAGCAAGCGATATCGAATTGCTTCAAATCATTAGTTTAACATATTTAAGTTAATTAACCTTAATTAACCTTCTTTAACGTATTGAAGTTGATATAAAGCCATGGCGGCATAACGGCAGTGCATTTAGAAGAATTCCGTAATCTTATATTTAGGTATAAATTCGATTTTTTTTTATATACACATTTAGCAATCGATAACGAAATGCTTCAAATCATTAGTTTAACATATTTAAGTTAATAAACCTTCTTTAACGCATGAAGTCTACATAAAGCCTTAACGGTATAACTGCAGTGCATTCAGAAGAATTCCGTAATCTTCTATTTAGGTATAAAGTCGATTTTGTTGTATATACACATTTAGCAATCGATATCGAGATGCTTCAACTCATTAGCTTAACATGTTTAAGTTACTAAACCTTCTGTAACGTATTGAAGTTGATATAAAGCCATGGCGGCATAACGGCAGTGCATTCAGAAGAATTCCGTAATCTTATATTTAGGTATAAAATCGATTTTCTTTTATTTACATATTAAGCAATCGATATCGAAATCCTTCGAATCATTAGTTTAACATATTTAAGTTAATTAACCCTCTCTATCTTACTGAAGTCTACATAAAGAATTAACGGCATAACGGCAGTGCATTTAAAAGAATTCCGTTATCTAATATTTAGGTATAAAGTCGATTTTGTTGTATATACACATTTAGCAATCGATACCGAGATGCTTCAACTCATTAGTGTAACATATTTAAGTTAATTAACCTTCTTTAACGTATTGAAGTTGATATCCATGGCGGCATAACGGCAGTGCATTTAGAAGAATTCCGTAATCATATATTTAGGTATAAAGTCGATTTTCTTGTATTTACACATTTAGCAATCGATATCGAAATGCTTCAAATCATTAGTTTAAAATATTTAAGTTAATTAACCTTCTTTAACGTATTGAAGTTGATATAAAGCCATGGCGGCATAACGGCAGTGCATGTAGAAGAATTCCGTAATCATATATTTAGGTATAAAGTCGATTTTCTTGTATTTACACATTTAGCAATCGATATCGAAATGCTTCATATCATTAGTTTAACATATTTAAGTTAACTAACCTTCTTTAACGTATTGACGTTGATATAAAGCCATGGCGGTATAACGACAGTGCATTTAGAAGAATTCCGTAATCTTATATTTAGGTATAAAGTCGATTTTGTTGTATATACACATTTAGTAATCGATATCAAGATGCTTCAACTCATTAGCTTAACAAATTTAAAATAATAAACCATCTTTAACGATCTTAAGTTGGCATGTAGCCACGGCGGCATAACGGCAGCGCATTTAGAAGAATTCCGTAATCTTATATTTAGGTATAAAGTCGATTTTCTTTTATATACATATTTAAATATCGATATCGAAATGCTTCAAATCATTAGTTTAACATATTAAGTTAATAAACATTTTTTAGCTTACTGAAGTCTACATAAAGCCTTAACGGTATAACAAGAGTGCATTTAGAAGAATCCCGTTATCTTATATTTAGGTATAAATCCGATTTTCTTGTATATACACATTTAGCAAGCGATATTGAAATGCTTCAAATCATTAGTTTAACTTATTTAAGTTAATTAACCTTCTTTAACGTATTGAAGTTGATATAAAGCCATGGCGGCATAACGGCAGTGCATTTAGAAGAATTCCGTAATGTTATAGTTTTATATTTAGGTATAAATTCGATTTCCTTGTATTTACACATTTAGCAATCGATATCGAAATGCTTCAAATCATTAGTTTAACATATTTAAGTTAATAAACTTTCTTTAACGAATTGAAGTTAACATAAAGCCATAACGGCAGTGCATTTAGAAGAATTCCGTTATCTTATATTTAGGTATTAAGTCGATTTTCTTGTATATACAAATTTAGCAATCGATACCGAAATGCTTCAAATCATTAGTTTAACATATTTAAGTTAATAAACCTTCTTCAACGAACGGAAGTTGGCATAAAGCCATGGCGGCATAACGGCAGTGCATGTAGAAGAATTCCGTTAGCTTATATTTTGGTATAAAGTCGAATTTGTTGTATTTACACATTTAGCAGTCGATATCGAAATGCTTCAAACCATTAGTTTAACATATTTAAAATAATTAACCTTCTTTAACGTATTGAAGTTGATACAAACCATGGCGGCATAAAGACAGTACATTTGGAAGAATTCCGTAATCTTGTGTTTAGATATAAATTCGATTTTCTTTTATATACACATTTAGCAATCGATATCGAAATGCTTCAAATCATTAGTTTACCAAATTTCAGTTAACTAAACATCTTTATTTTACTGAAGTCTACAAAAGCCTTAACGACATAACGGCAGTGCATTTAGAAGAATTCCGTAATCTTATATTTATGTATAAAGTAGATTTTCTTGTATATACACATTTAGCAATCGATATCGAAATCGATATGCTTCAAATCATTCCTTAACGAACGGAAGTTGGCTTAAAGCCATGGCGGCATAACGGCAGTGCATTTAGAGGAACTCCGTAATCTTATATTTATGTATAAAGTCGATTTTCTTATATATACACATTTAGCAATCGATATCGAAATGTTTCAAATCATTAGTTTAAAATATTTAAGTTCATAAACCTTCTTTAACGAACTGAAGTTGGCATAAAGCAATGGCGGTATAACGGCAGTGCATTTAGAAGAACTCCGTAATCTTATATTAAGGTATAAAGTCGTTTTTGTTGTATATACGCATTTAGCAATCGATATCGAAATGCTTCAAATAACTGGTTTAACATATTTAAGTTAATAAACCTTCTTTAACGAACTGAAGTTAACATAAAGCCATAACGGCAGTGCATTTGGAAGAATTCCGTGAACTTATATTTAGGTATAAAGTCGATTTTGTATATAAACACATTTAGCAATCGATATCAAAGATGCTTAAAACTCATTTTTAACATATTTAAGTTAATAAACCTTCTTTAACGAACTGAAGTTGGCATAAAGCCATGGCGGCATAACGGCAGTGCATGTAGAAGAATTCCGTTAGCTTATATTTAGGTGTAAAGTCGATTTTCTTGTATATGCACATTTAGCAATCGATATTAAAGATGCTTCAAATCATTAGTTTAACATATTTAAGTTATTACCTTCTTTAACGTACTGAAGTTGTCTTAAAGCCATGGCGGCATAACGGCAGTGCATTTGGAAGAATTCCGTAATCTTATGTTTAGATATAAATTCGATTTTCTTTATATACACATTTAGCAATCGATATCGAAATGCTTCAAATCATTAGTTTACCAAATTTCATTTAAATTTAAACATCTTTATTTTACTGAAGTCTACAAAAGCCTTAACGGCATAACGGCAGTGCATTTAGAAGAATTCCGTAATCTTATATTTAGGTATAAAGTCGATTTTCTTGTATATACGCATTTAGCAATCGATATCGAAATCAAAATATGTTTCATATTAAATTCCTTTTTAACGAACGGAAGTTGGCATAAAGCCATGGCGGGATAACGGCAGTGCATTTGGAAAGAATTCCGTAATCTTATATTTAGGTATAAAGTCGATTTTCTGTATATACACATTTAGCAATCGAAAATCGAAATGCTTCAAATCATTAGTTTAACATATTTAAGTTAATTAACCTTCTTTAACGTATTGAAGTTGTATAAAGTCATGGCGGCATAACGGCAGTGCATTTAGAAGAATTCCGTAATCTTATATTTAGGTATAAAGTCGATTTTGTTGTATATACACTTTTAGCAATCGATATCGAGATGGTTCAACTCATTAGTTTAACATATTTAAGTTAATTAATCTTATTTTTCTTACTGAAGTGTACATAAAGCCATAACGGTATAATGGCAGTGCATTTGGAAGAACTCCGTAATCATATATTTAGGTATAAAGTCGATTTTCTTGTATTTACACATTTAACAATATATTCGAAATGCTTCAAATAACTGGTTTAGCATATTTAATTTAATTAACCTTCTTTATCTTAATGAAGTTTACATAAAGCCATAACGGCATAACGGCAGTATATTTATATGAATTCCGTTATCTTATATTTAGGTATAAAGTCGATTTTGTTGTACATACGCATTTAGCAATCGATACCGAAATGCTGCAAATCATTAGTTTAACATATTTAAGTTAATTAACCTTCTTTAACGTAATGAAGGTGATATAAAGCCATGGCGGCATAACGACAGTACATCTGGAAGAATTCCGCAGTCTTATATTTAGGTTTAAAGTCAATTTTCTTGTATATACACATTAAGCAATCGATAACGAAATGCTTCCAATCATTAGTTTAACATATCTAAGTTAATTAACCTTCTTTAACGTATTGAAGTTGATATAAAGTCATGGCTGCATAACGGAAGTGCATTTGGAAGAATTCCCTAATCTTATATTTAGGTATAAAGTCGATTTTGTTGTATATACACATTAGCAATCGATATCGAGATGGTTCAACTCATTAGTTTAACATATTTAAGTTAATAAACCTTCTTTAACGATCTGAAGTTGGCCTAAAGCCATGGCGGCATAACGGCAGTGCATTTAGGAGAATTCCGTAATCTTATATTTAGGTATAAAGTCGATTTTCTTGTATATACACATTTAGCAATCGATAACTAAATGCTTCAAATCATTAGTTTAACATATTTAAGTTAGTTAACCTTATTTAACGTATTGAAGTTTATAGAAAGTCATAGCGGCATAACGGCAGTGCATTTAGAAGAATTCCGTAATCTTATATTTAGGTATAAAGTCAATTTTGTTGTATATACACATTAGCAACCGATATCAAGATGGTTCAACTCATTAGTTTAACATATTTAAGTTAATTAATCTTATTTTTCTTACTGAAGTGTACATAAAGCCATAACGGTATAATGGCAGTGCATTTGGAAGAAATCCGTAATCATATATTTAGGTATAAAGTCGATTTTCTTGTATTTACACATTTAACAATATACTCGAAATGCTTCAAATAACTGGTTTAGTATATTTAATTTAATTAACCTTCTTTATCTTAATGAAGTTTACATAAAGCCATAACGGCATAACGGCAGTATATTTATATGAATTCCGTTACCTTATATTTAGGTATAAAGTCGATTTTGTTGTACATACGCATTTAGCAATCGATACCGAAATGCTGCAAATCATTAGTTTAACATATTTAAGTTAATTAACCTTCTTTAACGTAATGAAGGTGATATAAAGCCATGGCGGCATAACGACAGTGCAGGTAGAACAGTACCATAATCTTATATTTAGGTATAATGTCGATTTTGTTGTATATACGCATTTAGCAATCGATGTCGAAATGCTTCAAATCATATGTTTAACATATTTAAGATAATTAACCTTCTTTAACGTATTGAAGTTGGCATAAAGCCATGGCGGCATAACGGCAGTGCATTTAGAAGAATTCCGTAATCTTATATTTAGGTATAAAGTCAATTTTCTTGTATATACACATTTAGCAATCGATAACGAAATGCTTCAAATCATTAGTTTAACATATTTAAGTTAATTAACCTTCTTTATCTTACTGAAGTTTACATAAAGCCATAACGGTATAACGGCAGTGCATTTAGAAGAATTCCGTATACTTATATTTAGGTATAATGTCGATTTTGTTGTATATACACATTTAGCAATCGATATCGAAATGCTTCAAATCATTAGTTTAACATATTTAAGTTAATTAACCTTATTTTTCTTACTGAAGTTTACGTAAAGTCATAACGGTATGACGGCAGTGCATTTGGAAGAATTCCGTAATCTTATATTTAGGTATAAAGTCGATTTTGTTGTATATACACATTTAGCAATCGATAACGAAATGCTTCAAATCATTAGTTTAACATATTTAAGTTAATTAGCCTTCTTTAACGTAATGAAGGTGACATAAAGACATGGCGGCATAACGACAGTACATTTGGAAGAATTCCGTAATCTTATGTTTAGGTATAAATTCGAATTTCTTTTACATACACATTTAGCAATCGATATCGAAATGCTTCAAATCATTAGTTTAACAAATTTAAGTTAATAAACCTTCTTTAGCGATCTGAAGTTGGCTTAAAGCCATGGCGGGATAACGGCAGTGCATTTAGGAGAATTCCGTAATCTTATATTTAGGTATAAAATCGATTTTCTTGTATATACACATTTAGCAATCGATAACGAAATGTTTCAAATCATATGTTTAACATATTTAAGTTAATTAACCTTCTTTAACGTATTGAAGTTGATATAAAGCCATGGCGGCATAACGACAGTACATTTGGAAGAATTCCGCAGTCTTATATTTAGGTATAAAGTCAATTTTCTTGTATATACACATTTAGCAATCGATATCGAAATGCTTCAAATCATTCGTTTAACATATTTAAGTTAATTAACCTTCTTTAACGATCTGAAGTTGGCATAGAGCCATGGCGGCATAACGGCAGTGCATGTAGAAGAATTCCGTAATCTTATATTTAGGTATAAAGTCGATTTTCTTGTATATACACATTTAGCTATCGGTATCGAAATGCTTCAAATCGTTCGTTTAACATATTTATGTTAATAAACCTTCTTTAACGATCTGAAGTTGGCATATAGCCATGGCGGCATAACGGCAGTGCATGTAGAAGAATTCCGTAATCTTATATTTAGGTATAAAGTCGATTTTGTTGTACATACACATTTAGCAATCTATAACAAAATGCTTCAAATCATTAGTTTAACATATTTAAGTTAATTAAACTTCTTTAACGTATTGAAGTTGATATAAAGCCAAGGCGGCATAACGGCAGTGCATGTAGAAGAATTCCGTAATCTTATATTTAGGTATAAAGTCGATTTTCTTGTATATACACATTTAGCTATCGGTATCGAAATGCTTCAAATCGTTCGTTTAACATATTTATGTTAATAAACCTTCTTTAACGATCTGAAGTTGGCATATAGCCATGGCGGCATAACGGCAGTGCATGTAGAAGAATTCCGTAATCTTATATTTAGGTATAAAGTCGATTTTGTTGTACATACACATTTAGCAATCTATAACAAAATGCTTCAAATCATTAGTTTAACATATTTAAGTTAATTAAACTTCTTTAACGTATTGAAGTTGATATAAAGCCAAGGCGGCATAACGACAGTGCATTTAGAAGAATTCCGTAATCTAATATTTAGGTATAAAGTCGATTTTCTTGTATATACACATTTTGCAATCGATATCGAAATGCTTCAAATAACTGGTTAAGCATATTTAAGTTAATTAACCTTTTTTATCTTACTGAAGTTTACATAAAGCCATAACGGCAGTATATTTATATGAATTCCGTTATCTTATATTTAGGTATAAAGTCGATTTTGTTGCACATACACATTTAGCAATCGATATCGAAATGCTTCAAATCATTAGTTTAACATATTTAAGTTAACTAACCTTCTTTAACTAACGGATGTTGGCATAAAGCCATGGCGGCATAACGGCAGTGCATGTAGAAGAATTCCGTAATCTTATATTTAGGTATAAAGTCGATTTTGTTGTACATGCACATTTAGCAATCGATATCGAAATGCTTCCTATCATTTGTTTAACATATTTAAGTTAATTAACCTTCTTTAACTAACGAATGTTGGCATAAAGCCATGGCGGCATAACGGCAGTGCATTTAGAAGAATTCCGTAATCTTATCTTTAGGTATAAAGTCGATTTTCTGGTATGTATGCATTAAGCAATCGATGTCGAAATGCTTCAAATAACTGGTTTAGCATATTTAAGTTAATTAACCTTCTTTATCTTACTGAAGTATACATAAAGCCATAACGGCAGTATATTTATATGAATTCCGTTATCTTATATTTAGGTATAAAGTCGATTTTGTTGCACATACACATTTAGCAATCGATATCGAAATGCTTCAAATCATTTGTTTAACATATTTAAGTTAATTAACCTTCTTTAACTAACGGATGTTGGCATAAAGCCATGGCGGCATAACGGCAGTGCATTTAGAAGAATTCCGTCATCTTATATTTAGGTATAAAGCCGATTTTCTTGTATATACACATTTAGCAATCGATAACGAAATGCTTCAAATAACTGGTTTAACATATTTAAGTTAATAAACATTCTTTAACGAACTGAAGTTTACGTAAAGCCATAACGGTATAACGGCAGTGCATTTGGAAGAATTCCGTAATCTTATATTTAGGTATAAAGTCGATTTTGTTGTATATTCACATTAGCAATCGATATCGAGATGGTTCAACTCATAAGTTTAACCTATTTAAGTTAATTAACCTTATTTTTCTTACTGAAGTGTACATAAAGCCATAACGGTATAACGGCAGTGCATTTGGAAGAACTCCGTAATCTTATATTTAGGTATAAAGTCGATTTTCTTGTATTTACACATTTAACAATATATATCGAAATGCTTCAAATAACTGGTTCACACATAAAGCATTGGTTAGATAATTTAAAGCGTTCTAAGGAAAATCTTCACTCTTTCTTCTACTTCTATCAGGGGCTTGGCAATAGTCATATTTTTGTTTCAACTTTGCTAACAATCTAGCGGCTAAACTATTGGAACGAGGTGGGTCAAAGTTTAAGCATTGGTTGGATAATTTAAAGAGCTCTCAGGAAAGTCCCCAATTTTTCTTCTACTCCTACCAGGGGCTTGGCTATAGTCACATTTTTGTTTCAACTTTGATAACGCTCTGAGGCTAAACTATTTGAACGAGGTGGGTCGAACATAAAGCATTGGTTAGTTTATTTAAAGCGCTCTTAGGAAAATCTTCACTCTTTCTTCTACTCCTATCAGGGGCTTGGCAATAGTCACATTTTTGTTTCAACTTTGCTAACGCTCTAGCGGCTAAACTATTGGAACGAGGTGGGTCAAACGTAAAGCATTAATTAGATAATTCAAAGAGCTCTTTGGAAAATCTTCACTCTTTCTTCTACTCCTACCAGGGGCTTAGCAATAGTCACTTTTTTGTTTCAACGTTGCTAACGCTCTAGCGGCTAAACTATTAGAACGAGGTGGGTCAAACATAAAGCATTGGTTAGATAATTTAAAGAGCTCTCAGGAAAGTCTTCAATCTTTATTCTACTCCTATCAGGGGCTTGGAAATAGTCACATTTTTGTTTCACTTTTGATAATGTTCTAGCGGGTAAACTATATAAACGAGGTGAGTCAAACATAAAGCATTGGTTAGATAATTTAAAGAGCTCTCAGGAAAGTCTTCAATCTTTCTTTTACTCCTATGAGGGGCTTGGTCACAATTTTGTTTCAACTTTGCTAACGCTCTAGCGGCAAAATCTATTGGAACGCGGTGGGTCAAACATAAAGCATTTGTTAGAGAATTTAAAGAGCTCTCAAGAAAGTCTTCAATCTTTCCTCTACTCCTATCAGGGGCTTGGTAATAGTCACATTTTTGTTTCAACTTTGCTAACGCTCTAGCGGCTAAACTATTAAAACGAGGTGGGTCAAACATAAAGCATTGGTTAGATAATTTAAAGAGATCTCAGGAAAGTCCCCAATTTTTCTTCTATTCCTATCAGGGGCTTGGAAATCGTCACATTTTTGTTTCAACTTTAATAACGCTCTGAGGCTAAACTATTAGAACGAGGTGAGTCACACATAAAGCATTGGTTAGATAATTTAAAGAGCTCTTAGGGAAATCTTCACTCTTTCTTCTACTTCTATCAGGGGCTTGGCAAAAGTCATATTTTTGTTTCAACTTTGCTAACAATGTAGCGGCTAAACTATTGAAACGAGGTGGGTCAAAGTTAAAGCATTGGTTTAATAATTTAAAGAGCTCTCAGGAAAGTCTTCAATCTTTTTTCTGCTCCTACCACGGGCTCGGCAATAGTCACATTTTTGTTTCAACTTTGCTAACGCTCTAGTGGCTAAACTATTATAACGGGGTGGGTCAAACATAAAGCATTGGTTAGATAATTTAAAGCGCTCTTAGGAAAATCTTCACTCTTTCTTCTACTCCTATCAGGGGCTTGGCAATAGTCACATTTTTGTTTCAACTTTGCTAACGCTCTAGCGGCTAAACTATTAGAACGAGGTGGGTCAAACATAAAGCATTGGTAAGATAATTTAAAGAGCTCTCAGGAAAGTCTTCAATCTTTATTCTACTACTATCAGGGGCTCGGCAATAGTCACATTTTTTTTCACTTTTGATAACGCTCTAGCGGCTAACCTATTAGAACGAGGTGAGTCACACATAAAGCATTGGTTAGATAATTTAAAAAGCTCTCAGGAAAGTCTTCAATCTTTCTTCTTCTCCTATGAGAAGCTTGGTCACATTTTTGTTTCAACTTTGCTAACGCTCTAGCGGCTAAACTATTAAAACGAGGTGGGTCAGATATAAAGCATTGGTTAGATAATTTAAAGAGCTCTCAGGAAAGTCTTCAATCTTTATTCTACTCCTATCAGGGGCTCGGCAATTGTCACATTTTTGTTTCACTTTTGATAACGCTCTAGCGACTAAACTATTAGAACGAGGTGAGTCACACATAAAGCATTGGTTAGATAATTTAAAGAGCTCTCAGGAAAGTCTTCAATCTTTCTTCTACTCCTACCAGTGGCTTGGTAATAGTCACATTTTTGTTTCAACTTTGCTAACGCTCAAGCGGCTAAACTATCAGAACGAGGTGGGTCAAACATAAAGCATTGGTTAGATAATTTAAAGAGTTCTCAGGAAAGTCTTCAATCTGTATTCTACTCCTATCAGGGGCTTGGAAATAGTCACATTTTTGTTTCACTTTTGATAATGCTCTAGCGGGTAAACTATTTAAACGAGGTGAGTCAAACATAAAGCATTGGTTAGATAATTTAAAGAGCTCTCAGGAAAGTCTTCAATCTTTCTTCTACTCCTATGAGGGGCTTGGTCACAATTTTGTTTCAACTTTGCTAACGCTCTAGCAACTAAACTGTTGGAACGCTGTGGGTCAAACATAAAGCATTTGTTAGATAATTTAAAGAGCTCTTAAGAAAGTCTTCAATCTTTCCTCTACTCCTATCAGGGGCGTGGTAATAGTCACTTTTTTACTTCAACTTTGCTAACGCTCTAGCGGCTAAACTGTTAAAACGAGGTGGGTCAAACATAAAGCATTGGTTAGGTAATTTAAAGAGCTATCAGGAAAGTCTTCAATCTTTCTTCTACTCCTATCAGGGGCTTGGAAATAGTCACATTTTTGTTTCACTTTTATTAATGCTTTAGCGGGTAAACCATTTAAACGAGGTGAGTCAAATATAAAGCATTGGTTAGATAATTTAAAGGGCTCTCAGGAAAATCTTTAATCTTTATTCTACTCCTATTAGGGGCTTGGAAATAGTCACATTTCTGTTTCACATTTATTAATGCTCTAGCGGGTAAACTATTTAAACGAGGTGAGTCAAACATAAAGCATTGGTTAGATAATTTAAAGAGCAATCAGGAAAGTCTTCAATCTTTCTTCTACTCCCATACTATAAAGTCGATTTTGTTGTACATACGCATTTAGCAATCGATATCGAAATGCTTCAAATCATTAGTTTAACATATTTAAGTTAATTAACCTTCTTTAACGTAATGAAAGTGATATAAAGCCATGGCGGCATAACGACAGTGCAGGTAGAACAGTTTCATAATCTTATATTTAGGTATAAAGTCATTTTGTTGTATATACGCATTTAGCAATCGATATCGAAATGCTTCAAATCATATGTTTAACATATTTAAGTTAATTAACCTTCTTTAACGTATTGAAGTTGATATAAAGCCATGGCGGCATAACGACAGTACATTTTTAAGAATTCCGCAGTCTTATATTTAGGTATAAAGTCAATTTTCTTGTATATAAACATTTAACAATCGATATAGAAATGCTTCAAATCATTCATTTAACATATTTAAGTTAATAAACCTTCTTTAACGGTCTGAAGTTGGCATATAGCCATGGCGGCATAACGGCAGTGCATGTAGAAGAATTCGGTAATCTGATATTTAGGTATAAAGTCGATTTTCTTGTATATACACATTTAGCTATCGATATCGAAATGCTTCAAATCATTCGTTTAACATATTTATGTTAATAAAACTTCTTTAACGATCTGAAGTTGGCATATAGCCATGGCGGCATAACGGCAGTGCATGTAGAAGAATTCCGTAATCTTATATTTAGGTATAAAATCGATTTTCTGTATATTCACATTTAGCTATCGATATCGAAATGCTTCATATTATTACTTTAACATATTAAGTTAATAAACGCTTTTTAGCTTACTGAAGTCTACATAAAACCTTAACGGTATAACGGCAGTGCATTTAGAAGAATTCCGTAATTTTATAATTTTATATTTAGGTACAAAGTCGATTTTCTTGTATTAACATATTTAGCAATCGATATCGAAATGCTTCAAATAACTGGTTTAGCATATTTAAGTTAATTAACCTTCTTTATCTTACTGAAGTTTACATAAAGCCATAACGGCATAACGGCAGCATATTTATATGAATTCCGTTATCTTACATTTAGGTATAAAGTCGATTTTGTTGTACATACACATTCAGCACTCGATATCGAAATGCTTCAAATCATTAGTTTAACATATTTAAGTAAATTAACCTTCTTTAACGTATTGAAGTTGGCATATAGCCATGGCGGCATAACGGCAGTGCATGTAGAAGAATTCCGTAATCTTATATTTAGGTATAAAATCGATTTTCTGTATATTCACATTTAGCTATCGATATCGAAATGCTTCATATTATTACTTTAACATATTAAGTTAATAAACGCTTTTTAGCTTACTGAAGTCTACATAAAACCTTAACGGTATAACGGAGGTGCATTTAGAAAAATTCCGTAATTTTATAATTTTATATTTAGGTACAAAGTCGATTTTCTTGTATTAACACATTTAGCAATCGATATCGAAATGCTTCAAATAACTGGTTTAGCATATTTAAGTTAATTAACCTTCTTTATCTTACTGATGTTTACATAAAGCCATAACGGCAGTATATTTATATGAATTCCGTTATCTTATATTTAGGTATAAAGTCGATTTTGTTGTACATACACATTTAGCAATCTATAACGAAATGCTTCAAATCATTAGTTTAACATATTTAAGTTAATTAAACTTCTTTAACGTATTGGAGTTGATATAAAGCCATGGCGGCTTAACGACAGTGCATTTAGAAGAATTCCGTAATCTTATATTCAGGTATAAAGTCGATTTTCTTGTATATACACATTTTGCATTCAATATCGAAATGCTTCAAATAACTGGTTTAGCATATTTAAGTTAATTAACCTTCTTTATCTTACTGAAGTTTACATAAGGCCATAACGGCAGTATATTTATATGAATTCCGTTATCTTATATTTAGGTATAAAGTCGATTTTGTTGCACATACACATTTAGCAATCGATATCGAAATGCTTCAAATCATTAGCTTAACATATTTAAGTTAATTAACTTTCTTTAACTAACGGATGTTGGCATAAAGCCATGGCGGCATAACGGCAGTGCATTTAGAAGGATTCCGTAATCTTATATTTAGGTATAAAGTCGATTTTCTTGTATATACACATTTAGCAATCGATAACGAAATGTTTCAAATCATATGTTTAACATATTTAAGTTAATTAACCTTCCTTAACGTATTGAAGTTGATATAAAGCCATGGCGGCATAACGACAGTACATTTGGAAGAAATTCGCAGTCTTATATTTAGGTATAAAGTCAATTTTCTTGTATATACACATTTAGCAATCGATATCGAGATGCTTCAAATCATTAGTTTAAAATATTTAAGTTAGTTGACCTTATTTTTCTTACTGAAGTTTACGTAAAGCCATAACGGTATAACGGCAGTGCATTTGGAAGAATTCCGTAATCTTATATTTAGGTATAAAGTCGATTTTGTTGTATATACACATTAGCAATCGATATCGAGATGATTCAACTCATAAGTTTAACATATTTAAGTTAATTAACCTTCTTTAACTAACGGATGTTGGCATATAGCCATGGCGGCATAACGGCAGTGCATTTAGAAGAATTCCGTAATCTTATATTTAGGTATAAAGTCGATTTTGTTGTATATAAACATTAGCAATCGATATCGAGATGGTTCAACTCATAAGTTTAACCTATTTAAGTTAATTAACCTTATTTTTCTTACTGAAGTGTACATAAAGCCATAACGGTATAACGGCAGTGCATTTGGAAGAACTCCGTAATCTTATATTTAGGTATAAAGTCGATTTTCTTGTATTTACACATTTAACAATATATATCGAAATGCTTCAAACAACTGGTTCACACATAAAGCAATGGTTAGATACTTTAAAGCGTTTTAAGGAAAATCTTCAATCTTTCTTCTACTCCTACCAGGGGCTTAGCAATAGTCACGTTTTTGTTTCAACGTTGCTAACGCTCTAGCGGCTAAACTATTAGTACGAGGTGGGTCAAACATAAAGCATTGTTTAGATAATTTAAAGAGCTCTCAGGAAAGTCTTCAATCTTTATTCTACTCCTATCAGGGGCTTGGAAATAGTCACATTTTTGTTTCACTTTTGATACACAAACACAAAGCATTGGTTAGATAATTTAAAGAGCTCTCAGGAAAGTCTTCAATCTTTCTTCTACTCCTATGAGGGGCTTGGTCACAATTTTGTTTCAACTTTGCTAACGCTCTAGCGGCTAAACTATTGGAACGCCGTGGGTCAAACATAAAGCATTGGTTAGATAAATTAAAGCGCTCTTAGGAGAATCTTCACTCTTTCTTCTACCCCTATCAGGGGTTTGGCAAGATTCACATTTTTGTTTCAACTTTGCTAACGCTCTAGCGGCTAAACTATTAAAACGAGGTGGGTCAAACATAAAGCATTGGTTAGATAATTTAAAGAGCTCTCAGGAAAGTCTTCAATTTTTCTTCTACTCCTATCAGGGGCTTGGCAATAGTCACATTTTTGTTTCAACTTTATAACGCTCTAGGGCTAAACTATTGGAACGAGGTGGGTCAACATAAAGCATTGGTTAGATAATTTAAAGAGCTCTCAGGAAAGTCTTCAATCTTTCTTCTACTCCTATCAGGGGCTTGGCAATAGTCACATTTTTGTTTCAACTTTGCTAACGCTCTAGCGGCTAAACTATTGAACGAGGTGGGTCAAACATAAAGCATTGGTTAGATAATTTAAAGAGCTCTCAGGAAAGTCTTCAATCTTTCTTCTACTCCTATCAGGGGCTTGGCAATAGTCACATTTTTGTTTCAACTTTGATAACGCTCTAGCGGCTAAACTATTGAACGAGGTGGGTCAACATAAAGCATTGGTTAGATAATTTAAAGAGCTCTCAGGAAAGTCTTCAATCTTTCTTCTACTCCTATAGGGGCTTGGCAATAGTCACATTTTTGTTTCAACTTTGCTAACGCTCTAGCGGCTAAACTATTGAACGAGGTGGGTCAAACATAAAGCATTGGTTAGATAATTTAAAGAGCTCTCAGGAAAGTCTTCAATCTTTCTTCTACTCCTATCAGGGGCTTGGAATAGTCACATTTTTGTTTCAACTTTGATAACGCTCTAGCGGCTAAACTATTGAGAACGAGGTGGGTCAAACATAAAGCATTGGTTAGATAATTTAAAGAGCTCTCAGGAAAGTCTTCAATCTTTCTTCTACTCCTATAGGGGCTTGGAATAGTCACATTTTTGTTTCAACTTTGCTAACGCTCTAGCGGCTAAACTATTGAACGAGGTGGGTCAAACATAAAGCATTGGTTAGATAATTTAAAGGCTCTCAGGAAAGTCTTCAATCTTTCTTCTACTCCTATCAGGGGCTTGGAAATAGTCACATTTTTGTTTCACTTTTATAACGCTCTAGCGGCTAAACTATTAGAACGAGGTGAGTCAAACATAAAGCATTGGTTAGATAATTTAAAGAGCTCTCAGGAAAGTCTTCAATCTTTCTTCTACTCCTATAGGGGCTTGGAATAGTCACATTTTTGTTTCAACTTTGCTAACGCTCTAGCGGCTAAACTATTGGAACGAGGTGGGTCAAACATAAAGCATTGGTTAATAATTTAAAGAGCTCTCAGGAAAGTCTTCAATCTTTCTTCTACTCCTATCAGGGGCTTGGCAATAGTCACATTTTTGTTTCACTTTTATTAATGCTCTAGCGGCTAAACTATTGAAACGAGGTGGGTCAAACATAAAGCATTGGTTAGATAATTTAAAGAGCTCTCAGGAAAGTCTTCAATCTTTCTTCTACTCCTATAGGGGCTTGGAATAGTCACATTTTTGTTTCAACTTTGCTAACGCTCTAGCGGCTAAACTATTGAACGAGGTGGGTCAAACATAAAGCATTGGTTAGATAATTTAAAGAGCTCTCAGGAAAGTCTTCAATCTTTCTTCTACTCCTATCAGGGGCTTGGCAATAGTCACATTTTTGTTTAAATTTTTGCTAACGCTCTAGCGGCTAAACTATTGAAACGAGGTGGGTCAACATAAAGCATTGGTTAGATAATTTAAAGAGCTCTCAGGAAAGTCTTCAATCTTTCTTCTGCTCCTACCAGGGGCTCGGCAATAGTCACATTTTTGTTTCAACGTTGCTAACGCTCTAACAGCTAAACTATTGAAACGAGGTGGGTCAAACGTAAAGAGTTTTTTAGATAATTTAAAGAGCTCTCAGGAAAGTCTTCAATCTTTATTCTACTCCTATCAGGGGCTTGGAAATAGTCACATTTTTGTTTCACTTTTATTACTGCTCTAGCGGGTAAACTATTTAAACGAGGTCAGTCAAACATAAAGCATTGGTTAGATAATTTAAAGAGCTCTCAGGAAAGTCTTTCTTTTACTCCTACCAGGGGCTCGGCAATAGTAACATTTTTGTTTCAACTTTGCGAACGCTCAAGCGGCTAAACTATTGGAACGAGGTGGGTCGTTCTCTCTCAGGAAAGTCCCCAATCTTTCTTCTACTCCTATCAGTGGCTTGGAAATAGTCACATTTTTGTTTCACTTTTCATAACGCTCTAGCGGGCAAACTATTTGAATGAGGTGGGTCAAACATAAAGCTTTGGTTAGATAATTTAAAGAGCTCTCAGGAAAGTCTTCAATCTTTCTTCTACTCCTACCAGGGGATCGGCAATAGTAACATTTTTGTTTCAACTTTGCTAACGCTCTAGCGGCTAAACTATTGGAACGGGGTGGGTCGTTCTCTCTCAGGAAAATCCCCAATCTTTCTTCTACTCCTATCAGTGGCTTAGAAATAGTCACATTTTTGTTCCACATTTATTAATGCTCTAGCGGGTAAACTATTTAAACGAGGTGAGTCAAACATAAATCTTTCTTATACTCCTACCAGGGGCTTGGAAATAGTCACATTTTGGTTTCACTTTTATTAATGCTCTAGCGGGTAAACTATTTGAACGAGGTGAGTCAAACATAAATCTTTCTTCTACTCCTACCAGGGGCTTGGAAATAGTCACATTTTTGTTTCACTTTTGATTACGCTCTAGCGGCTAAACTATTTGAACGAAGTGGGTTAAACATAAAGCATTGGTTAGATAATTTAAAGAGCTCTCAGGAATTCTTCAATCTTTCTTCTACTCCTACCAGGGGTTTGGAAATAGTCACATTTTTGTTTCACTTTTGATAACGCTCTAGCGGCTAAACTTTTGGAACGAGATGGGTCAAACAGAAAGCATTGGTTAGATAATTTAAAGAGCTCTCAGGAAAGTCCCCAATTTTTCTTCTACTCCTACCAGGGGCTTGGCTACAGTCACATTTTTGTTTCAACTTTGATAACGCTCTGAGGCTAAACTATTTGAACGAGGTGGGTCGAACATAAAGCATTGGTTAGTTAATTTAAAGCGCTCTTAGGAAAATCTTCACTCTTTCTTCTACTCCTATCAGGGGCTTGGCAATAGTCACATTTTTGTTTCAACTTTGCTAACGCTCTAGCGGCTAAACTATTGGAACGAGGTGGGTCAAACGTAAAGCATTAATTAGATAATTCAAAGAGCTCTTTGGAAAATCTTCAATCTTTCTTCTACTCCTACCAGGGGCTTAGCAATAGTCACTTTTTTGTTTCAACTTTGCTAACGCTCAAGCGGCTAAACTATCAGAACGAGGTGGGTCAAACATAAAGCATTGGTTAGATAATTTAAAGAGCTCTCAGGAAAGTCTTCAATCTTTATTCTACTCCTATCAGGGGCTTGGAAATAGTCACATTTTTGTTTCACTTTTGATAATGCTCTAGCGGATAAACTGTTGGAACGCGGCGGGTCAAGCATAAAACATTGGTTAGATAATTTAAAGCGCTTTCAGGAAAGTCTTCAATCTTTCTTCTACTCCTATCAGGGGCTTGGCAATAGTCACATTTTTGTTTCAACTTTGCTAACGCTCTAGCGGCTAAACTATTAGAACGAGGTGAGTCACACATAAAGCATTGGTTAGATAATTTAAAGAGCTCTCAGGAAAGTCTTCAATCTTTCTTCTACTCCTACCAGTGGCTTGGTAATAGTCACATTTTTGTTTCAACTTTGCTAACGCTCAAGCGGCTAAACTATCAGAACGAGGTGGGTCAAACATAAAGCATTGGTTAGATAATTTAAAGAGCTCTCAGGAAAGTCTTCAATCTTTATTCTACTCCTATCAGGGGCTTGGAAATAGTCACATTTTTGTTTCACTTTTGATAATGCTCTAGCGGGTAAACTATTTAAACGAGGTGAGTCAAACATAAAGCATTGGTTAGATAATTTAAAGAGCTCTCAGGAAAGTCTTCAATCTTTCTTCTACTCCTATGAGGGGATTGGTCACAATTTTGTTTCAACTTTGCTAACGCTCTAGCAACTAAACTGTTGGAACGCTGTGGGTCAAACATAAAGCATTTGTTAGATAATTTAAAGAGCTCTTAAGAAAGTCTTCAATCTTTCCTCTACTCCTATCAGGGGCGTGGTAATAGTCACATTTTTACTTCAACTTTGCTAACGCTCTAGCGGCTAAACTGTTAAAACGAGGTGGGTCAAACATAAAGCATTGGTTAGATAATTTAAAGAGCTTTCAGGAAAGTCTTCAATCTTTTTTCTACTCCAACCAGGGGCTTGGCAATAGTCACATTTTTGTTTCGACTTTGCCAACAATCTGGCGGCTATACTATTGGAACGAAGTGGGTCAAACATAAAGCATTGGTTAGATAATTTAAAGAGCTCTCAGGAAAGTCTTCAACCTTTCCTCTACTCTTATCAGGGGCTTGGCAATTGTCACATTTTTGTTTCAACTTTGCTAACGCTCTAGCGGATAAACTGTTGGAACGCGGCGGGTCAAGCATAAAACATTGGTTATATAATTTAAAGCGCTTTCAGGAAAGTCTTCAATCTTTCTTCTACTCCTATCAGGGGCTTGGCAATAGTCACATTTTTGTTTCAACTTTGCTAACGCTCTAGCGGCTAAACTATTGAAACGAGGTGGGTCAAACATAAAACATTAATTAGATAATTTAAAGAGCTCTTAAGAAAATCTTCACTCTTTCTTCTACTCCTACCATAGGCTTGGAAATAGTCACATTTTTGTTTCAACTTTGCTAACGCTCTAGTGGCTAACCTATTGAAACGAGGTGGGTCGAACATAAAGCAATGGTTAGATAATTTAAAAAGCTCTCAGGAAAGTCTTCAATCTTTCTTCTGCTCTAACCAGGCGCTTGGCAATAGTCACATTTTTGTTTCAACGTTGATAAAGTAGTTTACCTCTAAGTTACACTAGTTATTTGAAGCATTTCGAAATCGATTGCTTAATGCATATATACAACAAAATCGACATTATACCTAAATATAAGATTACGGAATTCTTCCAAATGCAGTGGCGTTATACCGTTATTTCTTTATGTAAACTTCAGTCAGATAAAGAAGGTTAATTAACTTAAATACGTTAAGCTAATGATTTGAAGCATTTCGTTATCGATTGCTAAATGTGATATACGATAAAATCGAATTTTTACCTAAACATAAGATTACGGAATTCTTCTAAATGCACTGCCGTTATGCCGTAATGGCTTTATGCCAACTTCCGTTCGTTAAAGAAGATTAATTAACTTAAATATGTTAAACTAATGATTTGAAGCATTTCGATATCGATTGCTAAATGTGTATATACAAGAAAATCGACCTTATGCCTAAATATAAGACTATGGAATTATGGCTTTATGTCAATTTCAGTTCGATAAAGGAAGTTTATTAACTTAAATATGTTAAACTAATGATTTGAAGCATTTCGATATCGATTGCTAAATGTGTATATACAACAAAATCGACTTTATACCTAAATATAAGTTAACGGAATTCATATAAATATACTGCCGTTATGCCGTGATGGCTTTATGTAAACTTCAGTAAGATAAAGAAGGTTAATTAACTTAAATATGATAAACCAGTTATTTGAAGCATTTCGATATCGATTGCAAAATGTGTATATACAAGGAAATCGAATTTATGCCTAAATATGAGACTACGGAATTCTTCCAAATGCAGTGCCGTTATGGCTTTATGTCAACTTCAGTTCGCTAAAGGAGGTTTATTAACTTAAATATGTTAAACCAGTTATCTGAAGCATTTCCATATCGATTGCGAAATGTATATATACAAGAAAATCGACTTTATAACTAAATATAAAATTATAACATTACGGAATTCTTCTAAATGCACTGCCGTTATACCGTTAAGGCTTTATGTAGACTTCAGTATGCTAAAAAATGTTTATTAACTTAATATGTTAAACTAATGATTTGAAGCATTTCGATATCATTAGCTAAAAGTGTATATACAAAAAAATCTACTTTATGCCTAAATATAAGACTACGGAATTATTCTAAATGCACTGTCGTTATGCCGCCATGGCTTTATATCACCTTCATTACGTTAAAGAAGGTTAACGAACTTAAATATGTTAAACGAATGATTTAAAGCATTTCGATATCGATAGCTAAATGTGTATATACAAGAAAATCGACTTTTTACCCAAATATAAGATAACGGAATTCTTCCAAATGCACTGCCGTTATGCCGTTATGGCTTTATGTTAACTTCAGTTGGTGAAAGAAGGTTAACGAACTTAAATATGTTAAACTAATGATTTGAAGCATTTCGATATCGGTTGCTAAATGTGTATATACAAGAAAATCGACTATATACATAAATAAAATATTACGGAATTCTTCTAAATGCACTGTCGTTATGTCGCCATGGCTTTATATCACCTTCATTACGTTAAAGAAGGTTAACGAACTTAAATATGTTAAACGAATGATTTGAAGCATTTCGATATCGATAGCTAAATATGTATATACAAGAAAATCGACTTTTTACCTAAATATAAGTTTACGGAATTCTTCCAAATGCACTGGTGTTATACCGTTTTGTGTTTATGTAAACTTCAGCAAGATAACGAAGGTTAATTAACTTAAATATGTTAAACTAATGATTTGAAGCATTTCGATATCGATTGCTAAATGTGTATATACAACAAAATCGACTTAATACATAAATATACGATAACGGAACTATTCTAAATGCACTGCCGTTTTGCCGCCATGGCTTTATATCACCTTCATTACGTAAAAGAAGGTTAATTAACTTAAATTTGTTAAACTAATGATTTGAAGCATTTCATTAGCGATTGCTTAATGTGTATATACAAGAAAATCGACTTTATACCTAATATAATATTACGAAATTCTTCAAAATGCACTGCCGTTATACCGTTATGGCTTTACGTAAACTTCAGTAAGAAAAAGATGGTTAGTTAACTTAAATATGTTAAACTAATGATTTGAAGCATCTCGATATCGATTGCTAAATGTGTATATATAACAAAATCGACATTATAACGAAATATAAGTTTACGGAATTCTTCCACGGAATTCTTCCAAATGTACTATCGTTATGCCGCCATGGCTTTATATCAACTACAATACGTTAAAGAAGGTTAATTAACTTAAATATGTAAAACTAATGATTTGAAGCATTTCGATATCGATAGCTAAATGTGTATATACAAGAAAATCGACTTTAAACCTAAATATAAGATTGCGAAATTCTTCAAAATGCACTGTCGTTATGCCGCCATGGCCTTAAGCCAACTTCAGTTCGTTAAAGAAGGTTTATTAACTTAAATATGTTAAACCAGTTATTTGAAGCATCTCGATATCGATCGCTAAGTGTGTATATACAAGAAAGTCGACTTTTTACATAAATATAAGACTACGGAATTCTTCCAAATGTACTATCGTTATGCCGCCATGGCTTTATATCAACTAAAAGTACGTTAAAGAAGGTTAATTAACTTAAATATGTAAAACTAATGATTTGAAGCATTTCGATATCGATAGCTAAATGTGTATATACAAGAAAATCGACTTTATACCTAAATATAAGATTACGGAATTCTTCAAAATGCACTGTCGTTATGCCGCCATGGCCTTAAGCCAACTTCAGTTCGTTAAAGAAGGTTAATTAACTTAAATATGTTAAACTAATGACTTGAAGCATTTCGTTATCGATTGCTAAATGTGTATATACCAGAAAATCGACTTTATACCTAAATATAAGACTACGGAATTCTGCCAAATGTACTGTCGTTATGCCGCCATGGCTTTATATCAACATCAATACGTTAAAGAAGGTTAATTAACTTAAATATGTTAAAATATTGATTTGAAGCATTTCGATATCGATAGCTAAATGTGTAAATAAAAGAAAATCGACCATATACCCAAAAATAAAATTATACCTTTACGGAATTCTTCTAAATGCACTGGCGTTATACCGTTAAGGCTTTATGTAGACTTCAGTAAGCTAAAAAGCGTTTATTATCTTAATATGTTAAACTAATTATTTGAAGCATTTCGATATCGATAGCTAAAAATGTATGTACACGAAAATCGACTTTATACCTAAATATGAGATTACGGAATTCTTCTACATCCACTGCCGTTATGCCGCCATGGCTATATGCCAACTTCAGATCGTTAAAGAAGGTTTATTAACTTAAATATGTTAAACTTATGAGACGAAGCATTTCGATATCGATTGCTAAATGTGTATATACAACAAAATCGACTTTTTACCTTAATATAAGATTACGGAATTCATCCAAATGCACTGCCGTTATATCGTTATGGCTTTATGTAAACTTCAGTAAGATAAAGAAGGTTAATTAACTTAATTATTCTAAACCAGTTATTTGAAGCATTTCGATATCGATTGCAAAATGTGTATATACAAGAAAATTGACTTTATACCTAAATATAAGATTACGGAATTCTTCCAAATGTACTGTCGTTAAGCCGCCATGGCTTTGTATCAACTTCAATACGTTAAAGAAGGTTAATTATTTTAAATATGTCAAACTAATGATTTGAAGCATTTTCATATCGCTTGCTAAATGTGTATTTACAAGAAAATCGACTTTATACCTAAATATAAGACTACGGAATTCTTCCAAATGTACTGTCGTTATGGCTTTATATCAACTTCAGTACGTTAAATAAGTTTAATTAACTTAAATATGTTAAACTAATGATTTGAAGCATTTCGATATCGATAGCTAAATGTGTATATACAAGAAAATCGACTTTATACCTAAATATAAGATTACGGAATTCTTCTACATGCACTGCCGTTATGCCGCCATGGCTATATGCCAACTTCAGATCGTTAAAGAAGGTTTATTAACATAAATATGTTAAACTTATGAGACGAAGCATTTCGATATCGCTTGTTAAATGAGTATATACAAGAAAGTCGAATTTATACCTAAATATAAGATAACGGAGTTCTTCTAAATGCAGTGCAGTTATACCGTTAAGGCTTTATGTAGACTTCAGTGCGTTAAAGAAGGTTTATTAACTTAAATATGTTAAACCAGTTATATGAAGCATTTCGATATCGATTGCTAAATGTGTATATACAAGAAAATCGACTTTATACCTAAATATAAGATTAGGGAATTCTTCCAAATGTACTGTCGTTAAGCCGCCATGGCTTTGTATCAACTTCAATACGTTAAAGAAGGTTAATTATTTTAAATATGTCAAACTAATGATTTGAAGCATTTTCATATCGCCTGCTAAATGTGTATTTACAAGAAAATCGAATTTATACCTAAACATAAGGTTACGGAATTCTTACAAATGTACTGTCGTTATGGCTTTATATCAACTTCAGTACGTTAAAGAAGTTTAATTAACTTAAATATGTTAAACTAATGATTTGAAGCTTTTCGATGTCGCTTGTTAAATGAGTATATACAAGAAAGTCGAATTTATACCTAAATATAAGATAACGGAGTTCTTCTAAATGCAGTGCAGTTATACCTTTAAGGCTTGATGTAGACTTCAGTGCGTTAAAGAAGGTGATAATTCGGGTGGTGGAGCACGGTGCTCGTTCGTCCAGAATGTGGTTGGCCGTGGGAAAACGGTCGGCGCAATTTATTCCACAAATGTTAAATAAAAAACAAGAGTTTCTTGTAATAAATATATTTAATTATAAATCAATTGGAAACACACTTACCACGTCCGTATCGCAGCGTTGTCGCAAAAGGAGAGAGAGCGCGCAACTTTTTGTAAGTGTTTAGTTGCGCGCGAATTAATACTTCGAAAAAAGTTCGAAAAAGAGAAAAAGAAAAGATTAATCTGCCGATACAGACGTGGCAAAAGAAATTGGGCGGGGGCGGCGTCAACATTCTCCCCGCCTTGCAGTATTACTGCAAATGCAGTTTACAATAAATTACTTAAAACTAACTTAACTAACTTAACTAACTGGCTCCTGCACTTCCTTTTCCACGTCTTCTTTGCAGATGGGGTGGCCGACGAGACGAATCGAGTCTGGTTCGGTCCGGGAAATGCCGCTGAGATGAATCGAACCTCAGTCGGTCATTGCCATGCCGCCAATCTGCATAGAAGTCACCACCTTCCGAGGTCGGCGAGACGACTCGAGTCTAACTCGATCCTGGGTAGGTGGTGAATGTGAGAGGCGTTGGCAGCCAGTGCACTTTATTGTGCCGATGTTATACGACACCGGATATTATGTATCCCAGTGTCGTATTTTGGGCGATGAGTTGGCCCATTGACGCCGGTTGTAACCCGGGCAATATGAGCCGGGAGTAAACGTCCGCTCCCAAAATTATCTCGACTGGCGCTGACTTGTAGAACGTTGTCGGGCTAATCATGGCATGCACTGTTATGAACTTGGTTGCAGTTCGAACTCTTATTAAAGCGGTTGGTGACAGCGCAATTTTTTACTGCCAAAGTAGTGTTGCGTGCCTGTCCTTAATGAAACGGCGTGCATCGGCTTGACGACGAGTGTCTCGTCCACGCCTTCGCTTCGGATGGGGTGGCCGGCGGAACGAATTGAGTTCCGCTCGGTCCGGACAATGTCGCTGAGACGAATCGAGTCTCAGTCGATCGTTGCCATGCCGCCAATCCGAAAGGAAGTTACCAACACGCCGAAGTCGGCGAGACGACTCGAGTCTGGCTCGATCTTGGGCATGTGGTATGCGGGAGAGGCCTCGTTGGTCAGAGCTTTGCGTCCGTTGACACGGTTGTTGTTGTTGCCGTGTGGCGTGTGTCAACGCGTGCGCCATTGCTGCAGGTCGCTGCTGCTGTGTTGTTGTTGCTGCTTGTGATGTATTCGTTGTGTGTTGTGGCGCTGTCGACTGCGTTGCTTGTCTGTTGCTGCGCGCTGCATGTTGATTTAATCTTGTTGTTGTGACCGCCTCATGTTGGTATTGTGTAGACGGCTGTTGTGACGTCATATGCGTTGCTGATTGCTCTTCTTGCTGCGATTGCGACGGCAGCGCCTGCAGTTGCTGGTGATAATAGGCTGTTTGCAGTTTATAAGGTTGCTCGTATTGTTGTTGTAGCTGTAGCTGCATCTGCTGGTGGTGAAAGGCATCCGACAATGCCGCCTCTGTGTTGCTCGTGGCATAGTGTAGCAGTTGCTGGTGTGGTGGTGAATAGTGCGCTGTTGCTGATGAGGCCGCCACAGCTGATGACGGCGGCAACGTTTGTGACGGGGGTGGTAGTGGTGGCGTTGCTGCGACAGTATGCCGCAGCGTTGCAGTTGTGGCAGGCGTTGCTGCCACCGTTTCAGCGGCGCCCGTGTAATAGCCGAAATTGTTGATATTTGTCGCTTCAGCGCTGCTCGTCGGTGTGCTGCCTACGGATGTTGCCGACAGAGGTAGCGCTGCTGCATGCAGTGTCGGCCCACCGAAGCCACAATGCGTATTGGTGTGATTCAATTTGCCGGGCGCATCATTTATTTCGCCATCATCGTTAGTTTGATCCTGTTGGAGCTGGTGCTGCTGATGATGCTGCTGATGTGGTTTCTGTTGTATAAATATAAAATTATTATTATTTTTGCTACTAGAATGATTTTGTGTTTGTTGTTGAGTTATTGCTGGATTTTGTCCGTCGCCTTTGCCCTTCATCTTCGTTTCTTCGGAGGGGACGGAACCTGTTAAGACCCAACCGAAGACTGTTCGTTGTGCCGCAAGGGATCCGAAAATTTTCGATTTTACCCCATTTAGTATAATTTTCGGGTAAAGATCCGCTCCAATCAACAAGTCAACCTTTTGACTTGTGTAGAAATTATTATCCGCTAAGGGGATATTGGGTAACCTTTTGACAATTGAAGGGTTAATTGATCTGGATGGAAGCAGTCCCGTCAACTTTGGCAGTACCAACGCTTCCGCTTTTAGTCGTAAACTTTTGTTACGGGGCGAGCCAATTGTAATCGAGCATACCGATTGAACTCGTCCTGATACGGTATTATTCAATCCTGAAACTCGCGCGCTGACCTTTTTGCTTGCCAGATGTAAGCGTTTTTGCAGACTATTGCTTACGAAGGTGGATTCAGATCCCGAATCAATCAGGGCTCTGACAGTGAAGGTGCTCTCGTTGTGACATATGGTCACCATGGCTGTACCTAAGAGCATGCTTCGACTGGTAGGCACATTTGAAATATTGGCCTTAATAGAGGCCACATGAGATTTAGTAGAAATCTCAGTAGTGTCTGTGCTGTCAGATATCTGAGCTATTCCCTCACTCTGATCCCGGTGAATCATAGAGTGATGCCTCTGTTTACATTTATTACAATTAAACATACTTTTGCAATTTTTGACTTCATGTGAGTCCGATAAACAGTTAAGGCAGACGTGGAGTTTTCTGACAGCATTTAACCGTGCATTAGGCTGCATCTCAATGAATCTTTGACAAGTTTTCAAAATGTGTGATTGAGATGAGCACAGTTTACATTTCATATTGTTTGTCTTGGCGTGATGGGCATTGATGGGTTTAGATCCAATCCTTGACTGCAAGGTTGGTATCCGATCTTCACCATCAGCCGACTTAATATTAGGTTGAGTACTCAACTCGCCTTTGAGGTTTGATACTCTCTCTAGCGTTTTAACCCGTTTGGTTAGAAACTTGTCTAACTCAACCCATTTTGGGATCTCGGAATCCGAATCCAGAGATTGTTCCCAAAGCGACAGTGTATAGTCCGGCAGTCGGATAGAACACAAGTACGTAAATATGGCATCCCAGCTATCTGTATTGATGCCATGTATTTGTAAAGCTGAAATGCAGCTATTAATCTCCCGCTGTAAATTTCTGAGTTCGGTCTCAGATTCTGTTGAGATGTGCGGGAGCTTGAACAATAAATTCAATTGGGTGTTGACAAGCACTCGCTTGTTTTCGTATCTGCACAACAAATTATTCCAAGCCAATGCGAATCCGTCATTCGTCAGTGGCGCTTTGGAAACGATAGCTTTTGCCTCACCTCGCGTTTTTTGATTGAGATGGAATAACTTTTCTACCGGAGATAGCCTTGGGTTATTCCCATAAATGGCGGCAAATAAATCCCTAAATGAGGGCCATTGTAAAACATCGCCATGAAATATTTCTGTATCACATGGCGGTAAATTGATAGAATACCTCACGGGCTCTACAGTTTGTTGTAACCGTTCAGGTTGAATCACTGTAGAATTCGAAGTAGGGCTTTGGTTGAACGCCGTGAGGTTGTGCATGTGTTCGCCCATCAAGGCCGCGCAACACACATAAGCGTGGTAACAGCTCGTATATTTAAGTTTGAGGTCGTCAATTGCGCTTGTGTCGGAAGGATCCACTTTTGGCAAACACAACTTGTATTCTGACTTTACCTCTGCCCACAGAGATTTCAGTTCAGCTTGTTGAACTTCGAGAGAGTAGGCACTTTGATTGTTTGCTGTTGGAGTAAAAGACTCCTCAAACTCCAGTAGAGCGTCTGCAGCTGTGGTAAAGGCTCTAATTGATTCCATTGTTTTCAAAAATTTAAACGGAACTGCAAAAATGTTGCACAAAATCGGATCTAAAACTTGAAATTAAAATTTAAAAAATATTTGCAAATATGTTGCAAAAGTTCAAAAGTTATAGAACCAATCACGGACAGACTAAAAATTAGTTGATGATAGGCAGTGCGTTGTTTCTTTATAAAAAGTGAATTTTCGAAGGCACAAAAAAAACTTAATAAATTCAGTAAACTATTTTCTTCGTTCAAATTTAATTTGAATGTGCTTGCTGGGTTATCGTCCCAATGCACTTGCACGCCTAGTCTTTGACTATTACACAAACAAAATTGATGTGTGCTCAATCGCTTTATTTAAATGCAAATACAAATACAAAATAAAAATTCACAAGCACTTATTTGATTCATCAGCTAAACCCTTTCACTTTGTTCACTGGGTTACTGTTTTTCTGGGATGGCTGCTGCGCTGCTTTGCCTATGCTGCTTTGCCTATGCTGCTTGCCTATGCCGCTCTCACTTTTTTGCTTGGCCGGTGCTGCTCTGCCTATGCCGCTTGCCTGTGCCGCTCGGCCTTTGCTGCTTCCTTTGCTGCTCTCACTTCGCTGTTTGGCTTTTTTTGCTGTCGCTCACTTCACTTTTCTGATTTTTGTTGTGTCACTCACTGCACTTGTAAATTTGTATATATTTTTTTTTTTGTTTACACTCGCGAAACTGCAGCTGCGTTATTGCTGCTTGCCTTTATTGCTATTCGAGCAATATATGAGAAGGCAGAGTTGAGCGACTAAACTCAAATTAATCATAAGAAAAACCAAAGAACCGAGAGAGATTTTTGACGCTCAAGACGATATTGTGCGTCCAAGAAATTTATATTTTTTTCTCGAATAACAGAGTGTGTGGTTTTTTTGCAAAGTGGGATAAGTGCATTTGCCAGGTGTATTTGTTGTTGTACTTAAATGAAGTACAATACTACCTGCAATCTTGTGCTTTGATTTTGTGGGTAGAGTGCCAAAAATAAGTTTTGGTCTCCACTTCACACAGCACAATGGGTTTTGTACATAAATGATGCACAAATTGACCAATCTATTGCCTTATAGCTTGCAGAGCACAAATCCAAAATATGTTTGGCTGTAACTTGCGAGTTGCTAAAGCGGGCAAATTATGCACTTTCACTTTAAATAAAATTCACTTGTTACCTGTTATCCGGCTCGAAGGACCAATGATAATTCGGGTGGTGGAGCACGGTGCTCGTTCGTTCCAGAATGTGGTTGGCCGTGGGAAAACGGTCGGCGCAATTTATTCCACAAATGTTAAATAAAAAACAAGAGTTTCTTGTAATAAATATATTTAATTATAAATCAATTGGAAACACACTTACCACGTCCGTATCGCAGCGTTGTCGCAAAAGGAGAGAGAGCGCGCAACTTTTTGTAAGTGTTTAGTTGCGCGCGAATTAATACTTCGAAAAAAGTTCGAAAAAGAGAAAAAGAAAAGATTAATCTGCCGATACAGACGTGGCAAAAGAAATTGGGCGGGGGCGGCGTCAACAGAAGGTTTATTAACTTAAATATGTTAAACCAGTTATTTGATGCATTTCGATATCGACTGCTAAATGTGTATATACAAGAAAATCGACTTTATACCTAAATATGAGATTACGGAATTCTTCCAAATGTACTGTCGTTATGCCGCCATGGCTTTGTATCAACTTCAATACGTTAAAGAAGGTTAATTAACTTAAATATGTTAAACTAATGATTTTAAGTATTTCGATATCGATTGCTAAATGCGTATATACAACAAAATCGACTTTATACCTAAATATAAGATTAGGGAATTCTTCTAAATGCACTGTCGTTATGCCGCCCTGGCTTTATATCACCTTCATTACGTTAAAGAAGGTTAATTAAATTAAATATGTTAAAATAATGATTTGAAGATATTCGATATCGATTGCTAAATGTGTAAATATAAGAAAATCGACTATATACCTAAATATAAGATTACGAAATTCTTCTACATGCACTGTCGTTATGCAGCCATGGCTTTATATCACCTTCATTACGTTAAAGAAAGTTAATTAACTTAAATATGTTAAACTAATGATTTGAAGCATTTCGATATCGATTGCTAAATGTGTGTGTACAACAAAATCGACTTTATTCCTAAATATGTCAACTTCAGTTCGCTAAAGGAGGTTTATTAACTTAAATATGTTAAACCAGTTATCTGAAGCATTTCGGTATCGATTGCGAAATATATATATACAAGCAAATCGACTTTATACCTAAATATAAGATTACGGAATTCTTCCACATGCACTGCCGTTATGCCGCCATGGCTTTATATCACCTTCAATACGTTAAAGAAGGTTAATTATTTTAAAAATGTTAAACTAATGGTTTGAAGCATTCCGATATCGATAGCTTAATGTGTATATACAAGAAAATCGACTTTATACCTAAATATAAGATTACGGAATTCTTCAAAATGCACTGTCGTTATGCCGCCATGGCCTTAAGCCAACTTCAGTTCGTTAAAGAAGGTTTATTAACTTAAATATGTTAAACCAGTTATTTGAAGCATTTCGATATCGATTGCTTAATGCATATATACCAGAAAATCGACTTTATACCTAAATATAAGACTACGGAATTCTTCCAAATGTACTGTCGTTATGCCGCCATGGCTTTATAACAACTTCAATACGTTAAAGAAGGTTAATTAGCTTAAATATGTTAAAATAATGATTTGAAGCATTTCGATATCGATTGCTAAATGCGTGTATACAACAAAATCGACTTTATACCTAAATATAAGATTACGGAATTCTTCTAAATGCACTGCCGTTATGCCGCCATGGATATATGCCAACTTCAGATCGTTAAAGAAGGTTTATTAACATAAATATGTTATACTAATGAGTTGAAGCATCTCGATATCGATCGCTAAGTGTGTATATACAAGAAAATCGACTTTTTACATAAATATAAGACTACGGAATTCTTCCAAATGTACTATCGTTATGCCGCCATGGCTTTATATCAACCACAATACGTTAAAGAAGGTTAATTAACTTAAATATGTAAAACTAATGATTTGAAGCATTTCGATATCGATAGCTAAATGTGTATATACAAGAAAATCGACTTTATACCTAAATATAAGATTACGGAATTCTTCAAAATGCACTGTCGTTATGCCGCCATGGCCTTAAGCCAACTTCAGTTCGTTAAAGAAGGTTTATTAACTTAAATATGTTAAACCAGTTATTTGAAGCATTTCGATATCGATTGCTTAATGCATATATACCAGAAAATCGACTTTATACCTAAATATAAGACTACGGAATTCTGCCAAATGTACTGTCGTTATGCCGCCATGGCTTTATATCAACTTCAATACGTTAAAGAAGGTTAATTAACTTAAATATGTTAAAATAATGATTTGAAGCATTTCGATATCGATAGCTAAATGTGTATATACAAGAAAATCGACTTTATACCTAAATATAAGATTACGGAATTCTTCTACATGCACTGCCGTTATGCCGCCATGGCTATATGCCAACTTCAGATCGTTAAAGAAGGTTTATTAACTTAGATATGTTAAACTAATGATTTGAAGCATTTCGTTATCAATTGCTAAATGTTTATTTACAAGAAAATTGACTTTATACCTATAAATAAGACTGCGGAATTCTTCCAAATGTACTGTCGTTATGCCGCCATGGTTATATATCAACTTCAATACGTTAAAGAAGGTTAATTAACTTAAATATGTTAAACTAATGCTTTGAAGCATTTCGATATCGATTGCTAAATGCGTATATACAACAAAATCGACTTTATACCTAAATATAAGATAACGGAATTCTTCTAAATGCACTGTCGTTATGCCGCCATGGCTTTATATCACCTTCATTACGTTAAGGAAGGTTAACTAACTTAAATATGTTAAACTAATGATTTGAAGATTTTCGATATCGATTGCTCAATGTGTAAATACAAGAAAATCGACTATATACCTAAATATAAGATTACGGAACTCTTCTACCTTGACTGTCGTTATGCCGCCATGGCTTTATATCACCTTCATTACGTTAAAGAAGGTTAATTAACTTAAATATGTTAAACTAATGCTTTGAAGCATTTCGATGTCGATTGCTTAATGCGTATATACAACAAAATCGACTTAATACCTAAATATAAGATTACGGAACTCTTCCAAATGCACTGCCGTTATGCCGTTAAGGCTTTTGTAGACTTCAGTAAGATAAAGAGCGTTAATTAACTTAAATACGAGGGCTGTCTGATAAATAACCGACCTCAACGTAAAGCTAGCGGTACCTCTGAAAAAAAAGTTTCTACTTCAAAGTGTGCATATCATAATTTCTACTCGCCAAAATTTCGGAAATTTTTCTTGCGCAATTATCTGTTGACAGTCGTTTTTGTGAGTCTATTTCGGTGATTTCCCCAAAATGGAAAAGATTAAATATCGAGCTGTAATTAAATTTTTATTTTTGAAAGGCAATACGCCTTCACAAATCAAAGATGAGTTGGACTCTGTGTACGGTGACTCTGCACCATCGTTTACCACCATAAAATTTTGGGCAGCTGAATTAAAACGTGGTCGCAGGAGATTGGAAAATGATGAACGTCCAAAAGCTGCAACCACTAACGATAACATCGCTAAAGTTCATCAATTGGTATTAGACGACCGCCGGATTAAAGTTAAGGAAATAGCTGAGATTAGGAAGATGTCAAAAGAACGTGTTTTTCACATATTACACCAAGATTTGGGCATGAGAAAGCTGTCCGCGCGTTGGGTGCCGCGTTTGCTTACGCTAGACCACAAACGTGCGCGCATGAACATTTCCAGCGCACTGTTGGCTCAGTTTATAGGCAATACGACCAAGTCTTGGCGCCGATTGATAACTGTAGACGAAACTTGGATTCATCATTATACGCTCGAAACAAAAATCCAATCTAAGCAGTGGATTGAAAAGGGGGAACCGGCCCCAAAAAAACCTAAAGCTGTGTATTCGGCTGGGAAAGTGATGGCGAGTGTTTTTTGGGACAGCCATGGAATTATATTTATCGGCTATCTTGAAAAAGGAAAAGCTATAACAGGAGCATACTACGCATCATTATTGGATAAGCTAAAGGAAGAAATTTCGAAAAATCGGCCACATTTGCAAAAAACGAAAGTCTTGTTCCACCCAGGCAACGCACCATCTCACACCTCAACAGTCGCCATGACGAAAGTCCACGAATTGCGGTTCGAACTGCTTGACCATCCACCTTATTCACCGGATCTAGAACCAAGCGACTTTTTTTTGTTTCCTCAAATTAAAACTGCGCTCGGCGGCCAGAGATTTTCGTCAAATGAGGAGGCAATCTCTTTCGTGAACTCGTATTTTGCAGACAAAGACGCCAAGTACTATTTGAAAGGGTTGCAGAGATGGGAGCATCGCTGGGAGAAGTGTGTGGAGTTAAAAGGAGACTATGTAGAAAAATAAAAAAAAAATTGTGAAAAAGTCGCGTGCATGATGGTTACGTCGGTAATTTATCAGACAGCCCTCGTTTGTTAAACTAATGATTTGAAGCATTTCGATATCGATTGCTAAATGTGTATGTACAACAAAATCGACTTTATACCTAAATATAAGATTACGGAATTCTTCCAAATGCACTGCCGTTATACCTTTATGGCTTTATGTAAACTTCAGTAAGATAAAGAAGGTTAATAAACTTAAATATGCTAAACCAGTTATTTGAAGCATTTCGATATCGATTGCAAAATGTGTATATACAAAAAAATTGACTTTATACCTAAATATAAGATTACGGAATTCTTCCAAATGCACTGCCGTTATGGCTTTATATCAACTTCAATACGTTAAAGAAGGTTAATTAACTTAAATATGTTAAACTAATGATTTGAAGCATTTAGATATCGCTTGCTAAATGTGTATTTACAAGAAAATCGAATTTATACCTAAACATAAGGTTACGGAATTCTTCCAAATGTACTGTCGTTATGGCTTTATATCAACTTCAGTACGTTAAAGAAGGTTAATTAACTTAAATATGTTAAACTAATGATTTGAAGCATTTCGATATCGCTTGTTAAATGAGTATATACAAGAAAGTCGAATTTATACCTAAATATAAGATAACGGAGTTCTTCTAAATGCACTGCCGTTATGCCGTTAAGGCTTTATGTAGACTTCAGTGCGTTAAAGAAGGTTTATTAACTTAAATATGTTAAACCAGTTATTTGAAGCATTTTGATATCGATTGCTAAATGTGTATATACAAGAAAATCGACTTTATACCTTAATATAAGATTAGGGAATTCTTCCAAATGTACTGTCGTTAAGCCGCCATGGCTTTGTATCAACTTCAATACGTTAAAGAAGGTTAATTATTTTAAATATGTTAAACTTATGGTTTGAAGCATTTCGATATCGACTGCTAAATGTGTAAATACAAGAAAATCGGTTTTATACCTAAATATAAAATTATAACATTACGGAATTCTTTTAAATGCACTGCCGTTATACCGTTAAGGCTTTATGTAGACTTCAGTAATCTAAAAAATGTTTATTAACTTAGTATGTTTAACAAATGATTCGAAGCATTTCGATATCGATAGCTAAATGTGTATATACAAGAAAATCGACTTTATACCTAAATATAAGATTATGGAGTTCTTCTACATGCACTGCCGTTATGCCGCCATGGCTATGTGCCCACTTCAGATCGTTAAAGAAGGTTTATTAAATTAAATATGTTAAACTTACGAGCTGAAGCATCTCTATATCGATTGCTAAATGTGTATACACACGAAAATCGATTTTATACCTAATTAAAAGGTTACGGAATTCACCCAAATATACTGCCGTTATGGCTTTTGTAGACTTCAGTAAGATAAAGAGGATTAATTAACTTAAATATGCTAAACTAATGATTTGAAGCATTTCGATATCGCTTGTTAAATGTGTATATAAACGAAAATCGAATTTATTCCTAAACATAAGGTTACGGAATTCTTACAAATGTACTGTCGTTATGGCTTTATATCAACTTCAGTACGTTAAAGAAGGTTAATTAACTTAAATATGTTAAACTAATGATTTGAAGCATTTCGATATCGCTTGTTAAATGAGTATATACAAGAAAGTCGAATTTATACCTAAATATAAGATAACGGAGTTCTTCTAAATGCAGTGCAGTTATACCGTTAAGGCTTGATGTAGACTTCAGTGCGTTAAAGAAGGTTTATTAACTTAAATATGTTAAACCAGTTATTTGATGCATTTCGATATCGATTGCTAAATGTGTATATACAAGAAAATCGAATTTATACCTAAATATGAGATTACGGAATTCTTCCAAATGTACTGTCGTTATGCCGCCATGGCTTTGTATCAACTTCAATACGTTAAAGAAGGTTAATTAACTTAAATATGTTAAACTAATGATTTTAAGTATTTCGATATCGATTGCTAAATGCGTATATACAACAAAATCGACTTTATACCTAACTATAAGATTAGGGAATTCTTCTAAATGCACTGTCGTTATGCCGCCCTGGCTTTATATCACCTTCATTACGTTAAAGAAGGTTAATTAACTTAAATATGTTAAAATAATGATTTGAAGCATTTCGATATCGATTGCTAAATGTGTAAATATAAGAAAATCGACTATATACCTAAATATAAGATTTCGAAATTCTTCTACATGCACTGTCGTTATGCAGCCATGGCTTTATATCACCTTCATTACGTTAAAGAAGGTTAATTAACTTAAATATGTTAAACTAATGATTTGAAGAATTTCGATATCGATTGCTAAATGTGTATGTACAACAAAATCGACTTTATTCCTAAATATGTCAACTTCAGTTCGCTAAAGGAGGTTTATTAACTTAAATATGTTAAACTAGTTATCTGAAGCATTTCGGTATCGATTGCGAAATATATATATACAAGAAAAGCGACTTTATACCTAAATATAAGGAATTCTATCAGATGCACTGCCGTTATGCCGCCATGGCTTTATATCACCTTCAATACGTTAAAGAAGGATAATTATTTTAAAAATGTTAAACTAATGGTTTGAAGCATTCCGATATCGATAGCTAAATGTGTAAATAAAAGAAAATCGACCTTATACCCAAAAATAAAATTTTACCTTTACGGAATTCTTCTAAATGCACTGGCGTTATACCGTTAAGGCTTTATGTAGACTTCAGTAAGCTAAAAAGCGTTTATTATCTTAATATGTTAAACTAATGATTTGAAGCATTTCGATATCGATTGCTAAATGTGTATATACAACAAAATCGACTTTTTACCTTAATATAAGATTACGGAATTCATCCAAATGCACTGCCGTTATATCGTTATGGTTTATGTAAACTTCAGTAAGATAAAGAAGGTTAATTAACTTAAATATGCTAAACCAGTTATTTGAAGCATTTCGATATCGATTGCAAAATGTGTATATACAAGAAAATTGACTTTATACCTAAATATAAGATTACGGAATTCTTCCAAATGCACTGCCGTTATGGCTTTATATCAACTTCAATACGTTAAAGAAGGTTAATTAACTTAAATATGTCAAACTAATGATTTGAAGCATTTTCATATCGCTTGCTAAATGTGTATTTACAAGAAAATCGAATTTATACCTAAACATAAGGTTACGGAATTCTTACAAATGTACTGTCGTTATGGCTTTATATCAACTTCAGTACGTTAAAGAAGGTTAATTAACTTAAATATGTTAAACTAATGATTTGAAGCATTTCGATATCGCTTGTTAAATGAGTATATACAAGAAAGTCGAATTTATACCTAAATATAAGATAACGGAGTTCTTCTAAATGCAGTGCAGTTATACCGTTAAGGCTTTATGTAGACTTCAGTGCGTTAAAGAAGGTTTATTAACTTAAATATGTTAAACCAGTTATTTGAAGCATTTCGATATCGATTGCTAAATGTGTATATACAAGAAAATCGACTTTATACCTAAATATAAGATTAGGGAATTCTTCCAAATGTACTGCCGTTAAGCCGCCATGGCTTTGTATCAACTTCAATATGTTAAAGAAGGTTAATTATTTTAAATATGTTAAACTTATGGTTTGAAGCATTTCGATATCGACTGCTAAATGTGTAAATACAAGAAAATCGACTTTATACCTAAATATAAAATTATAGCATTACGGAATTCTTTTAAACGCACTGCCGTTATACCGTTAAGGCTTTATGTAGACTTCAGTAATCTAAAAAATGTTTATTAACTTAGTATGTTTAACTAATGATTCGAAGCATTTCGATATCGATAGCTAAATGTGTATATACAAGAAAATCGAATTTATACTTAAATATAAGATTATGGAATTCTTCTACATGCACCGCCGTTATGCCGCCATGGCTATGTGCCCACTTCAGATCGTTAAAGAAGGTTTATTAACTTAAATATGTTAAACTTACGAGCTGAAGCATCTCTATATCGATTGCTAAATGTGTATACACACGAAAATCGATTTTATACCTAAATAAAAGATTACGGAATTCACCCAAATATACTGCCGTTATGGCTTTTGTAGACTTCAGTAAGATAAAGAGGATTAATTAACTTAAATATGCTAAACTAATGATTTGAAGCATTTCGATATCGCTTGCTAAAGTTGTATGTAAAAGAAAATCGAATTTATACCTAAATATAAGATTAGGGAATTCTTCTAAATGCACTGTCGTTATGCCGCCCTGGCTTTATATCACCTTCATTACGTTAAAGAAGGTTAATTAACTTAAATATGTTAAAATAATGATTTGAAGCATTTCTATATCGATTGCTAAATGTGTAAATATAAGAAAATCGATTATATACCTAAATATAAGATTACGAAATTCTTCTACATGCACTGTCGTTATGCAGCCATGGCTTTATATCACCTTCATTACGTTAAAGAAGGTTAATTAACTTAAATATGTTAAACTAATGATTTGAAGAATTTCGATATCGATTGCTAAATGTGTATGTACAACAAAATCGACTTTATTCCTAAATATGTCAACTTCAGTTCGCTAAAGGAGGTTTATTAACTTAAATATGTTAAACCAGTTATCTGAAGCATTTCGGTATCGATTGCGAAATATATATATATACAAGAAAATCGACTTTATACCTAAATATAAGATTACGGAATTCTTCCACATGTACTGCCGTTATGCCGCCATGGCTTTATATCACCTTCAATACGTTAAAGAAGGTTAATTATTTTAAAAATGTTAAACTAATGGTTTGAAGCGTTCCGATATCGATAGCAAAATGTGTAAATAAAAGAAAATCGACGCTATACCCAAAAATAAAATTATAACTTTACGGAATTCTTCTAAATGCACTGGCGTTATACCGTTAAGGCTTTATGTAGACTTCAGTAAGCTAAAAAGCGTTTATTATCTTAATATGTTAAACTTATGAGACGAAGCATTTCGATATCGATTGCTAAATGTGTATATACAACAAAAGCGACTTTTTACCTAATATAAGATTACGGAATTCATCCAAATGCACTGCCGTTATACCGTTATGGCTTTATGTAAACTTCAGTAAGATAAAGAAGTTTAATTAACTTAAGTATGTTAAACTAATGATTTGAGGCATTTCGTTATCGATTGCTAAATGTGTATATACAAGAAAACCGACTTTATACCTAAATATAAGACTACGGAATTCTTCTAAATGCACTGCCGTTATGCCGCCATGGCTTTATATCAACTTCAATACGTTAAAGAAGGTTAATTAACTTAAATTTGTTAAACTAATGATTTGAAGCATTTCGATATCGCTTGCTAAATGTGTACATACAAGAAAATCAAAACTATACCAAAATATAAGATAACGGAATTCTTCTAAATGCACTGCCGTTATGCCGTTAAGGCTTTATGTAGACTTTAGTAAGATAAAGAAGGTTAAATAACTTGAATATGTTAAATTAAGGTTTTGAAGCATTTCGATATCGATTGCTAAATATGTAAATACAAGAAAATCGACTTTATACCTAAATATAAGATTACGGAATTTGTCTACATGCACTGCCGTAATGCCGCCATGGCTTTATGTTAACTTCAATACGTTAAAGAAGCATTATTAACTTAAATTTGTTAAACTAATGATTTGAAGCATTTCGATATCGCTTGCTAAATGTGTACATACAAGAAAATCAAAACTATACCTAAATATAAGATTACGTAATTCTTCTAAATGCACTGCCGTTATGCCGTTAAAGCTTTTGTAGACTTCAGTAAAATAAAGATGTTTAATTAACTTAATATAGTAAACTAATGATTTGAAGCATTTCGATATCGATTGCTAAATGTCTATATACAACAAAATCGACTGTATACCTAACTATAAGATTACGGAATTCTTCTACATGCACTGCCGTTATGCCGCCATGGCTTTATGCCAACTTCAGTGAGCTAAAAAAGGATAATTTACTTAAATATGCTAAACTAATGATTTGAAGCATATCGACATCGATTGCTAAATGTGTATATGCAAGAAAGTCGAATTTATATCTAAACATAAGATTACGGAATACTTCCAAATGTACTGTCGTTATGCCGCCATGGCTTTATATCACCTTCATTACGTTAAAGAAGGTTAATTAACTTAAATATATTAAACTAATGATTTGAAGCATTTCGATATCGATTGCCAAATGAGTATATACAACAAAATCGACTTTATACCTAAATATAAGACTACGGAATTCTTCCAAAGGTACTGTCGTTATGCCGCCATGGCTTTATATCAACTTCAATACGTTAAAGAAGGTTAATTAACTTAAATATATTAAACTAATGATTTGAAGCATTTCGATATCGCTTGCTAAATGTGTATATAAAAGAAACTCGAATTTATATCTAAACATAAGATTACGGAATACTTCCAAATGTACTGTCGTTATGCCGCCATGGCTTTATATCACCTTTATTACGTTAAAGAAGGCTAATTAACTTATATATGTTAAACTAATGATTTGAAGCATCTCGATATCGATTGCTAAATGTGTATATACAAGAAAATCGACTTTATACCTAAATATAAGCTAACGGATATCTTCTACATGCACTGCCGTTATGCCGCCATGGCTTGATGCCAACTTCAGTTCGTTAAAGAATGTTTATGAACTTATATATTTTAAACTAATGATTTAAAGCATTTCGATATCGATTGCTATATATATATAAACGAAAATCGATTTTATACCTAAATAAAAGATTACGGATTTCTCTAAATACTGCCGTTATGGCTTTTGTAGACTTCAGTAATCAAAAAGAATTTTTAAATTAACTTAAATATGCTAAACTAATGATTTGAAGCATTTCGATATCGATAGCAAAATTGTGTATATACAAGAAAATCAAACTTTATACTTAAATATAAGATTATGGAATTCTTCAAACATGCCCCTGCCGTTATGCCGCCATGGTTTTATATCAACTTCAATCGTTAAAGAAGGTTTATTAACTTAAATTTTTTAAAAATTTACGATTTGAAGCATTTCTATATCGATTGCTAAATGTGTAATATAAGAAAATCGATTTTATACCTAAAAAATAAGATTACGGAATTCTTCTACATACTGTCGTTAGGGCCCCTTTTGTATCCCCTTAAAGAAACGTTAAAAAAGGTTAATTATTTAAAAATATGTTAAACTAATGGTTTGAAGCGTTCCGATATCGATAGAAAAAATTGTGTAAAAAACAAGAAAATCGACTTTATCCCCAAAAATAAATTATAATTTTACGGAATTCTTCTAAATGCACTGGCGTTATGCCGTCATGGCTTTATGTAACTTAAAGAAACGTTAAAAAGGTTTTTTAAATTTTAAAATATTTTAAAAATTTATGATTTGAAGCATTTCTATATCGATTGCTAAATGTGAAATATATAAGAAAATCGATTATATCCCTTTAAAATATAAGATTACGGAATTCTTCTAACATGCACTGTCGTTATACCATGGCTTTATGAAAAACCTTAAAGAAACGTTAAAAAAGGGTTTAATTATTTTAAAATGTTAAACTAATGGTTTAAAGGCGTTCCGTTATCGATTGCTAAATGTGAAATAAAACAAGAAAATCGACTTTATACCCAAAAAAAATTAAACTTTACGGAATTCTTCTAAATGCACTGGCGTTATGCCGTTATGGCTTTATGTAACTTAAAGAAACGTTAAAGAAGGTTTTTTAAATTTTAAAATTTGTTAAACTTATGATTTGAAGCATTTCGATATCGCTTGCTAAATGTGTATATACAAGAAAATCAAAATTTTTACCTTAATATAAGATTACGGAATTTTTCCCTAAATGCACTGCCGTTATGCCTTTAAATGGCTTTATGAAAGACTTTAGTAAGATAAAGAATTTTAAAATTAACTTAATATGTTAAACTAATGTTTTAAAGGCATTTCGTTATCGATTGCTAAATATGTAAATACAAGAAAATCGACTTTATACCTAAATATAAGATTACGGAATTTTCAAACATGCACTGCCGTTATGCCGCCATGGCTTTATATCAACTTCAATACGTTAAAGAAGCTTTAAATTAACTTAAATTTGTTAAACTAATGATTTGAAGCATTTCGATATCGCTTGCTAAATGTGTACATACAAGAAAATCAAAACTATACCTAAATATAAGATTAGGGTAATTCTTCTAAATGCACTGCCGTTATGCCTTTAAAAGGCTTTTGTAGACTTTAGAAAAGATAAAGATTTTTAAAATTAACTTAATATTTTAAACTAATGTTTTGAAGCATTTCGATATCGATTGCTAAATGTGAAATATACAAGAAAATCGACTTTATACCAAAACTATAAGATTACGGAATTTTCTACATGCACTGCCGTTATGCCGCCACGGCTTTATGTTAACTTCAATACGTTAAAGAAGCATTATTAACTTAAATATGTTAAACTAATGAGTTGAACCATCTCGATGTCGATTGCTAAATGTGTATATACAACAAAATCGACTTTATTCCTAGATATAAGATAACGGAATTCTTCCAAATGCACTGCCGTTATACCGTTATGGCTTTATGTAAACTTCAGTAAGAAAAAGAAGGATAATTTACTTAAATATGCTAAACTAATGATTTGAAGCATATCGACATCGATTGCTAAATGTGTATATGCAAGAAAGTCGAATTTATATCTAAACATAAGATTACGGAATACTTCCAAATGTACTGTCGTTATGCCGCCATGGCTTTATATCACCTTCATTACGTTAAAGAAGGTTAATTAACTTAAATATATTAAACTAATGATTTGAAGCATTTCGATATCGATTGCTAAATGAGTATATACAACAAAATCGACTTTATACCTAAATATAAGACTACGGAATTCTTCCAAATGTACTGTCGTTATGCCGCCATGGCTTTATATCAACTTCAATACGTTAAAGAAGGTTAATTAACTTAAATATATTAAACTAATGATTTGAAGCATTTCGATATCGCTTGCTAAATGTGTATATAAAAGAAACTCGAATTTATATCTAAACATAAGATTACGGAATACTTCCAAATGTACTGTCGTTATGCCGCCATGGCTTTATATCACCTTTATTACGTTAAAGAAGGCTAATTAACTTATATATGTTAAACTAATGATTTGAAGCATCTCGATATCGATTGCTAAATGTGTATATACAAGAAAATCGACTTTATACCTAAATATAAGCTAACGGATATCTTCTACATGCACTGCCGTTATGCCGCCATGGCTTTATGCCAACTTCAGTTCGGTTAAGAATGTTTATGAACTTATATATGTTAAACTAATGATTTAAAGCATTTCGATATCGATTGCTATATATATATATACAAGAAAATCGACTTTACACCTAAATAAAAGATTACGGAATTTTTCTAAATGCACTGCCGTTATGCCGTCATGGCTTTATGTTAACTTCAGTGCGTTAAAGAAGCTTTATTAACTTAAATATATTAAACAAATGATTTGAAGCATCTCGATATCGATTGCTAAATGAGTATATACAAGAAAGCCGACTTTATACCTAAATATAAGATTACGGAATTCATCGAAATACACTCCCTTTATGCCGTTATGGCTTTATATCACCTTCATTACGTTAAAGAAGGTTAATTAACTTAAATATGTTAAGCTAATGATTTGAAGATTTTCGATATCGATTGCTAAATGTGTAAATACAAGAAAGTCGACTTTATACCTAAATATAAGATTACGGAATTCATCGAAATACACTCCCGTTATGCCGTTATGGCTTTATATAAATTTCAGTACGCTAAAGAAGGTTAATTTACTTAAATATATTAAACTAATGAGATGAAGCATTTCGATATCGCTTGCTAAATGTGTATATACAAGAAAATCGACTTTATACCTAAATAAGAGATTACGGAATTCTTCCAAATGTACTGTCGTTATGCCGCCATGGCTTTGTATCACCTTCAATACGTTAAAGAAGGTTTATTAACTTAAATATGTTACACTAATGATTTGAAGCATTTCGATATCGCCTGCTAAATGTGTAAATGCAAGAAAATCGACTTTATACATAAATATAAAATTATAACATTACGGAATTCTTCTAAATGCACTGCCGTTATGCCGCCATGGCTTTATATCAACTTCAGTACGTTAAAGAAGGTTAATTAACTCAAATATGATAAACTAATGATTTGGAGCATTTCGATATCGCCTGCTAAATGTGTATATACAAGAAAATCGACTTTATACCTAAATATAAGATTACGGAAATCTTCTACATGCACTGCCGTAATGCCGCCGTGGCTATATGCCAACTTCAGATCGTTAAAGAAGGTTTATTAACTTAAATATGTTAACCTAATGAGTTGAGGCATCTCGATATCGATTGCTAAATGTGTATATACAACAAAATCGACTTTATACCTAAATATAAGATAACGGAATTCTTTAAAATGCACTGCCGTTATGCCGTTAAGGCTTAATGTAAAATTCAGTAAGATAGAGAGGGATAATTAACTTAAATATGTTAAACTAATGATTTGAAGCATTTCGATATCGCTTGCTAAACGTGTATATACAAGAAAATCGACTTTATACCTAAATATAAGATTACGGAGTTCTTCTAAATGCACTGCCGTTATGGCGCCATGGCTTTATGCACACTTCAGTTCGTTAAATAAGGTTTATTAACTTAAATATGTTAAACTAATGAGTTGAAGCATTTCGATATCGCTTGCTAAATGTGTATATACAACAAAATCGACTTTATACATAAATATAAGATAACGGAATTCTTTTAAATGCACTGCCGTTATGCCGTTAAGGCTTAATGTAGAATTCAGTAAGGTAGAGAGGGTTAATTAACTTAAATATGTTAAACTAATGATTTGAAGCATATCGATATCGATTGCTAAATGTGTATATACAAGAAAATCGACTTTATAACTTAATATAAGATTACGGAATTCTTCTGAATGCACTGCCGTTATGCCGCCATGGCTTTATATCAACTTCAATACGTTAAAGAAGGTTAATTAACTTAAATCTCTTAAACTAATGATTTGAGGCATTTCGATATCGATTGCTAAACGTGTATATACAAGAAAATCGACTTTATACCTAAATATAAGATTACGGAGTTCTTCTAAATGCACTGCCGTTATGCCGCCATGGCTTTATGCACACTTCAGTTCGTTAAATAAGGTTTATTAACTTAAATATGTTAAACTAATGAGTTGAAGCATTTCGATATCGCTTGCTAAATGTGTATATACAACAAAATCGACTTTATACCTAAATATAAGATAACGGAATTCTTTTAAATGCACTGCCGTTATGCCGTTAAGGCTTAATGTAGAATTCAGTAAGGTAGAGAGGGTTAATTAACTTAAATATGTTAAACTAATGATTTGAAGCATATCGATATCGATTGCTAAATGTGTATATACAAGAAAATCGACTTTATAACTTAATATAAGATTACGGAATTCTTCTGAATGCACTGCCGTTATGCCGCCATGGCTTTATATCAACTTCAATACGTTAAAGAAGGTTAATTAACTTAAATCTGTTAAACTAATGATTTGAGGCATTTCGATATCGATTGCTAGATGTGTATATACAACAAAATCGACTTTATCCCTAGATATAAGATTACGGAATTCTTCCAAATGCACTGCTGTTATACCGTTATGGCTTTATGTAAACTTCAGTAAGAAAAAGAAGGATAATTAACTTAAATATGTTAAACTAATGATTTGAAGCATTTCGATATCGATTGCTAAATGTGTATATACAAGAAAATCGACTTTATACCTAAATATAAGATAACGGAATTCTTCTAAATGCACTGCCGTTATACCGTTATGAATTTATGTTCAGTTCGTTAAAGGAGGTTTATTAACTTAAATATGTTAAACCAGTTATTTGAAGCATATCGATATCGATTGCTTAATGCATATATACAGGAAAATCGATTTTATACCTAAATATAAGACTACGGAATTCTTCCAAATGTACTGTCGTTATGCCGCCATGGCTTTGTATCAACTTCAATACGTTAAATAAGGTTAATTAACTTAAATATGTTAAACTAATGATTTGAAGCATTTCGAAGTCGATTGCTAAATGTGTATATGCAAGAAAATCGACTTTATACATTAATATAAGATAACGGAATTCTTCTTAATGCACTGCCGTTATGCCGTTATGGATCTATGTTCAGTTCGTTAAAGAAGGTTTATTAACTTAAATATGTTAAACCAGTTATTTGAAGCATTTCGATATCGATTGCTTAATGCATATATACAAGAAAATCGACTTTATACCTAAATATAAGACTACGGAATTCGTCCAAATGTACTGTCGTTATGCCGTTATGGCTTTATATCAACTTCAATACGTTAAAGAAGGTTAATTAACTTAAATTTGTTAAACTATTGATTTGAAGCATTTCGATATCGCTTGCTAAATGTGTATATAAAAGAAAATCGAACTTATATCTAAACATAAGATTACGGAATACTTTTAAATGTACTGTCGTTATGGTGCCATGGCTTTATATCACCTTCATTATGTTAAAGAAGGCTAATTAACTTAAATATGTTAAACTAATGATTTGAAGCATCTCGATAGTGATTGCTAAATGTGTATATACAAGAAAATCGATTTTATACCTAAATATAAGCTAACGGAATTCTTCTACATGCACTGCCGTTATGCCGCCATGGCTTTATGCACACTTCAGTTCGTTAAAGACGGTTTATTAACTTAAATATGTTGAACTAATGAGTTGAAGCATCTCGATATCGATTGCGGAATATATATATACAAGAAAATCGACTTTATACCTAAATATAAGATTACGGAATTCTTCCAAATGCACTGCCGTTATACCGTTATGGCATTTTGTAAACTTCAGTAAGATAAATAAGGTTAATTAACTTAAATATGATAAACTAATGATTTGAAGCATTTCGTTATCGATTGCTAAATGTGTATATACAAGAAAATCGACTTTATTCCTAAATATAAGATAACGGAATTCTTCTACATGCACTGCCGTTATGCCGTCATGGCTTTATGCCAACTTCCGTTCGTTAAAGAAGGTTTATTAACTTAAATATATTAAACTAATGATTTGAAGCATTTCGATATCGATTGCTAAATGTGTATATACAAGAAAATCGACTTTATACCTAAATATAAGATAACGGAATTCTTCTAAATGCACTGCCGTTATGGCTTTATGTTAACTTCAGTTCGTTAAAGAAGGTTTATTAACTTAAATATGTTAAACCAGTTATTTGAAGCATTTCGATATCGATTGCTTAATGCGTGTATACAACGAAATCGACTTTATACCTAAATACAAGCTAACGGAATTCTTCTACATGCACTGCCGTTATGCCGCCATGGGTTTATGCACACTTCAGTTCGTTAAAGAAGGTTTATTAACTTAAATATGTTAAACTAATGAGTTGAAGCATCTCGATATCGATTGCGAAATATATATATACAAGCAAATCGACTTTATGCCTAAATATAAGATTACGGAATTCTTCCAAATGCACTGCCGTTATGGCTTTATGTTAACTTCAGTTCATTAAAGAAGGTTTATTAACTTAAATATGTTAAACCAGTTATATGAAGCATTTCGATATCGATTGCTTAATGCGTATATACAACAAAACCGACTTTATACATAAATGTAAGATTACGAAATTCTTCTAAATGCACTGCCGTTATGCCGCCATTGCTTTATGCCAACTTCATTTCGTTAAAGAAGGTTTATGAACTTAGATATTTTAAACTAATGATTTGAAGCATTTCGTTATCGATTGCTAAATGTGTATATACAAGAAAATCGACTTTATTCCTAAATATAAGATAACGGAATTCTTCTACATGCACTGCCGTTATGCCGTCATGGCTTCATGCCAACATCCGTTCGTTAAAGAAGGTTTATTAACTTAAATATGTTAAACTAATGATTTGAAGCATTTCGATATCGATTGCTAAATGTGTATATACAAGAAACTCGACTTTATACCTAAATATAAGATTACGAAATTCTTCCAAATGTTCTGTCGTTATGCCGCCCTGGCTTTGTATCACCTTCAATACGTTAAAGAAGGTTTATTAACTTAAATATGTTACACTAATGATTTGAAGCATTTCGATATCGACTGCTAAATTTAGTATATACAAGAAAATCGAATTCATACCTAAATATAAGACTACGTAATTCTTCTAAATGCACTGCCGTTATGCCGTTAAAGCTTTTGTAGACTTCAGTAAGAAAAAGAGGATTAATTTACTTAAATATGTTAAACTAATGATTTGAAGCATTTCGATATCGATTGCTAAATGAGTATATACAAGAAAATCGACTTTATACCTAAATATAATATTACGGAATTCTTCGAAATGCACTGCCGTTATGCCGTTAAGACTTTTGTAGCCTTCAGTAAGATAAAGAGGGTTAATTAACTAAAATATGTTAAACTAATAATTTGAAGCATTTCGAAGTCGATTGCTAAATGTGTATATGCAAGAAAATCGACTTTTTACATTAATATAAGATAACGGAGTTCTTCTAAATGCACTGCCGTTATGCCGTTATGGATTTATGTTCAGTTCGTTAAAGAAGGTTTATTAACTTAAATATGTTAAACCCGTTATTTGAAGCATTTCGATATCGATTGCTAAATGTGTATATACAACAAAATCGACTTAATACCTAAATATAAGATAACGGAATTCTTCTACATGCACTGCCGTTATGCCGTCATGGCTTTATGCCAACTTCCGTTCGTTAAAGAAGGTTTATTAACTTAAATATGTTAAACTAATGATTTGAAGCATTTCGTTATCGATTGCTAAATGTGTATATACAAGAAAATCGACTTTATACCTAAATATAAGATAACGGAATTCTTCTACATGCACTGCCGTTATGGCTTTATGTCAACTTCAGTTCGTTAAAGAAGGTTTTTTAACTTAAATATGTTAAACCAGTTATTTGAAGCATTTCGATAGCGATTGCTTAATGCGTATATCCAACAAAATCGACTTTATACCTAAATATAAGATTACGAAATTCTTTAAAATGCACTGCCGTTATGCCGTTAAGGCTTAATGTAAAATTCAGTAAGATAGAGAGGGATAATTAACTTAAATATGTTAAACTTATGATTTGAAGCATTTCGATATCGCTTGCTAAATGTGTATATACAAGAAAATCGACTTTATACCTAAATATAAGATTACGGAGTTCTTCTAAATGCACTGCCGTTATGCCGCCATGGCTTTATGCACACTTCAGTTCGTTAAAGAAGGTTTATTACCTTAAATATGTTAAACTAATGAGTTGAAGCATTTCGATATCGCTTGCTAAATGTGCATATACAACAAAATCGACTTTATACCTAAATATAAGATAACGGAATTCTTTTAAATGCACTGCCGTTAGGCCGTTAAGGCTTAATGTAGACTTCAGTAAGGTAGAGAGGGTTAATTAACTTAAATATGTTAAACTTATGATTTGAAGCATATCGATATCGATTGCTAAATTTGTATATACAAGAAAATCGACTTTATACCTTAATATAAGATTACGGAATTCTTCTGAATGCACTGCCGTTATGCCGCCATGGCTTTATATCAACTTCAATACGTTAAAGAAGGTTAATTAACTTAAATCTGTTAAACTAATGATTTGAGGCATTTCGATATCGATTGCTAGATGTGTATATACAAGAAAATCGACTTTATCCCTAGATATAAGATTACGGAATTCTTCCAAATGCACTGCTGTTATACCGTTATGGCTTTATGTAAACTTCAGTAAGAAAAAGAAGGATAATTAACTTAAATATGTTAAACTAATGATTTGAAGCATCTCGATATCGATTGCTAAATGTGTATATACAACAAAATCGACTTTATACCTAAACAAGAGATTACGGAATCCTTCTACATGCACTGCCGTTATGCCGCCAAGGGTTTAAGCCAACTTCCGTTCGTTAAAGAAGGTTTATTAACTTTAATATGTTAATCTAATGATTTGAAGCATTTCGATATCGACTGCTAAATGTGTATATACAAGAAAATCGACTTTATACCTAAATATAAGATAACGGAATTCTTCTAAATGCACTGCCGTTATACCGTTATGGATTTATGTTCAGTTCGTTAAAGGAGGTTTATTAACTTAAATATGTTAAACCAGTTATTTGAAGCATATCGATATCGATTGCTTAATGCATATATACAGGAAAATCGATTTTATACCTAAATATAAGACTACGGAATACTTCCAAATGTACTGTCGTTATGCCGCCATGGTTTATATCACCTTTATTACGTTAAAGAAAGCTAATGAACTTAAATATGTTAAACTAATGATTTGAAGCATTTCGAAGTCGATTGCTAAATGTGTATATGCAAGAAAATCGACTTTATACATTAATATAAGATAACGGAATTCTTCTTAATGCACTGCCGTTATGCCGTTACGGATCTATGTTCAGTTCGTTAAAGAAGGTTTATTAACTTAAATATGTTAAACCAGTTATTTGAAGCATTTCGATATCGATTGCTTAATGCATATATACAAGAAAATCGACTTTATACCTAAATATAAGACTACGGAATTCGTCCAAATGTACTGTCGTTATGCCGCCATGGCTTTATATCAACTTCAATACGTTAAATAAGGTTAATTAACTTAAATTTGGTAAACTAATGATTTGAGGCATTTCGATATCGCTTGCTAAATGTGTATATAAAAGAAAATCGACTTTATATCTAAACATAAGATTACGGAATACTTTTAAATGTACTGTCGTTATGGTGCCATGGCTTTATATCACCTTCATTATGTTAAAGAAGGCTAATTAACTTAAATATGTTAAACTAATGATTTGAAGCATCTCGATATTGATTGCCAAATGTGTATATACAAGAAAATCGATTTTATACCTAAATATAAGCTAACGGAATTCTTCTACATGCACTGCCGTTATGCCGCCATGGCTTTATGCACACTTCAGTTCGTTAAAGACGGTTTATTAACTTAAATATGTTGAACTAATGAGTTGAAGCATCTCGATATCGATTGCGGAATATATATATACAAGAAAATCGACTTTATACCTAAATATAAGATTACGGAATTCTTCCAAAGGCACTGCCGTTATACCGTTATAGCTTTTTGTAAACTTCAGTAAGATAAATAAGGTTAATTAACTTAAATATGATAAACTAATGATTTGAAGCATTTCGTTATCGATTGCTAAATGTGTATATACAAGAAAATCGACTTTATTCCTAAATATAAGATAACGGAATTCTTCTACATGCACTGCCGTTATGCCGTCATGGCTTTATGCCAACTTCCGTTCGCTAAAGAAGGTTTATTAACTTAAATATATTAAACTAATGATTTGAAGCATTTCGATATCGATTGCTAAATGTGTATATACAAGAAAATCGACTTTTTACATAAATATAAGACTACGGACTTCTTCCAAATGCACTGCCGTTATACCGTTATGGCTTTTTGTAAACTTCAGTAAGATAAATAAGGTTAATTAACTTAAATATGATAAACTAATGATTTGAAGCATTTCGATATCGATTGTTAAATGTGTATATACAACAAAATCGACTTTATACCTAAATACAAGCTAACGGAATTCTTCTACATGCACTGTCGTTATGCCGCCATGGGTTTATGCACACTTCAGTTCGTTAAAGAAGGTTTATTAACTTAAATATGTTAAACTAATGAGTTGAAGCATCTCGATATCGATTGCGAAATATATATATACAAGCAAATCGACTTTATGCCTAAATATAAGATTACGGAATTCTTCCAAATGCACTGCCGTTATGGCTTTATGTTAACTTCAGTTCATTAAAGAAGGTTTATTAACTTAAATATGTTAAACCAGTTATATGAAGCATTTCGATATCGATTGCTTAATGCGTATATACAACAAAACCGACTTTATACATAAATGTAAGATTACGAAATTCTTCTAAATGCGCTGCCGTTATGCCGCCATTGCTTTATGCCAACTTCATTTCGTTAAAGAAGGTTTATGAACTTAGATATTTTAAACTAATGATTCGAAGCATTTCGTTATCGATTGCTAAATGTGTATTTACAAGAAAATCGACTTTATTCCTAAATATAAGATAACGGAATTCTTCTACATGCACTGCCGTTATGCCGTCATGGCTTCATGCCAACTTCCGTTCGTTAAAGAAGGTTTATTAACTTAAATATGTTAAACTAATGATTTGAAGCATTTCGATATCGATTGCTAAATGTGTATATACAAGAAACTCGACTTTATACCTAAATATAAGATTACGGAATTCTTCCAAATGTTCTGTCGTTATGCCGCCCTGGCTTTGTATCACCTTCAATACGTTAAAGAAGGTTTATTAACTTAAATATGTTACACTAATGATTTGAAGCATTTCGATATCGACTGCTGAATGAGTATATACAAGAAAATCGAATTCATACCTAAATATAAGATTACGGAATTCTTCGAAATGCACTGCCGTTATGCCGTTAAGACTTTTGTAGACTTCAGTAAGATAAAGAGGGTTAATTAACTTAAACATGTTAAACTAATGATTTGAAGCATTTCGATATCGATTGCTAATTGAGTATATACAAGAAAATCGACTTTATACCTAAATATAAGATAACGGAATTCTTCTACATGCACTGCCGTTATGCCGTCATGGCTTTATGCCAACTTCCGTTCGTTAAAGAAGGTTTTATAACTTAAATATGTTAAACCAGTTATTTGAAGCATTTCGATAGCGATTGCTTAATGCGTATATCCAACAAAATCGACTTTATACCTAAATATAAGATTACGAAATTCTTCCAAATGCACTGCCGTTATGCCGCCATTGCTTTATGCCAACTTCAGTTCGTTAAAGAAGGTTTAATAACTTAAATATGTTAAACTAATGATTTGAGGCATTTCGATATCGCTTGCTAAATGTGTATATACAAGAAAATCGACTTTATACCTAAATATAAGATTACGGAGTTCTTCTAAATGCACTGCCGTTATGCCGCCATGGCTTTATGCACACTTCAGTTCGTTAAAGAAGGTTTATTAACTTAAATATGTTAAACTAATGAGTTGAAGCATTTCGATATCGCTTGCTAAATGTGTATATACAACAAAATCGACTTTATACCTAAATATAAGATAACGGAATTCTTTTAAATGCACTGCCATTATGCCGTTAAGGCTTAATGTAGAATTCAGTAAGATAGAGAGGGTTAATTAACTTAAATATGTTAAACTAATGATTTGAAGCATATCGATATCGATTGCTAAATGTGTATATACAAGAAAATCGACTTTATACCTAAATATAAGATTACGGAATTCTTCTGAATGCACTGCCGTTATGCCGCCACGGCTTTATATCAACTTCAATACGTTAAAGACGGTTAATAAACTTAAATTTGGTAAACTAATGATTTGAGGCATTTCGATATCGCTTGCTTAATGTGTATATAAAAGAAAATCGAATTTATATCTAAACATAAGTTTACGGAATACTTCCAAATGTACTGTCGTTATGGCGCCATGGTTTATATCACCTTTATTACGTTAAAGAAGGCTAATGAACTTAAATATGTAAAACTAATGATTTGAAGCATTTCGAAGTCGATTGCTAAATGTGTATATGCAAGAAAATCGACTTTATACATTAATATAAGATAAAGGAATTCTTCTACATGCACTGCCGTTATGCCGTCATGGCTTTATGCCAACTTCCGTTCGTTAAAGAAGGTATATTAACTTAAATCTGTTAAACTAATGATTTGAGGCATTTCGATATCGATTGCTAAATGGGTATATACAACAAAATCGACTTTATACCTAAATATTAGATTACGGAATTCTTCCAAATGCACTGCCGTTATACCGTTATGGCTTTATGTAAACTTCAGTAAGATAAAGAAGGTTAGTTAACATAAATATGTTAAACTAATGAGTTGAAGCATCTCGATATCGATTGCTAAATGTGTATATACAAGAAAATCGACTTTATTCCTAGATATAAGATTACGGAATTCTTCCAAATGCACTGCTGTTATACCGTTATGGCTTTGTGTAAACTTCAGTAAGAAAAAGAAGGATAATTAACTTAAATATGTTAAACTAATGATTTGAAGCATATCGATATCGATTTCTAAATGTGTATATACAAGAAAATCGACTTTATACCTAAATATAAGATTACGGAATTCTTCTAAATGCACTGCCGTTATGCCGCCAAGGTTTTTAGCCAACTTCCGTTCGTTAAAGAAGGTTTATTAACTTTAATATGTTAAACTAATGATTTGGAGCATTTCGATATCGATTGTTAAATGTGTATATACAAGAAAATCGACTTTATACCTAAATATAAGATAACGGAATTCTTCTAAATGCACTGCCGTTATACCGTTATGGATTTATGTTCAGTTCGTTAAAGGAGGTTTATTAACTTAAATATGTTAAACCAGTTATTTGAAGCATATCGATATCGATTGCTTAATGCATATATACAAGAAAATCGACTTTATACCTAAATATAAGACTACGGAATTCTTCCAAATGTACTGTCGTTATGCCGCCATGGCTTTATATCAACTTCAATACGTTAAATAAGGTTAATAAACTTAAATTTGGTAAACTAATGATTTGAGGCATTTCGATATCGCTTGCTAAATGTGTATATAAAAGAAAATCGAATTTATATCTAAACATAAGGTTACGGAATACTTCCAAATGTACTGTCGTTATGCCGCCTTGGTTTATATCACCTTTATTACGTTAAAGAAGGCTAATGAACTTAAATATGTTAAACTAATGATTTGAAGCATATCGATATCGATTTCTAAATGTGTATATACAAGAAAATCGACTTTATACCTAAATATAAGATTACGGAATTCTTCTAAATGCACTGCCGTTATGCTGCCAAGGTTTTTAGCCAACTTCCGTTCGTTAAAGAAGGTTTATTAATTTTAATATGTTAAACTAATGATTTGGAGCATTTCGATATCGATTGTTAAATGTGTATATACAAGAAAATCGACTTTATACCTAAATATAAGATAACGGAATTCTTCTAAATGCACTGCCGTTATACCGTTATGGATTTATGTTCAGTTCGTTAAAGGAGGTTTATTAACTTAAATATGTTAAACCAGTTATTTGAAGCATATCGATATCGATTGCTTAATGCATATATACAAGAAAATCGACTTTATACCTAAATATAAGACTACGGAATTCTTCCAAATGTACTGTCGTTATGCCGCCATGGCTTTATATCAACTTCAATACGTTAAAGAAGGTTAATTAACTTAAATTTGGTAAACAAATTGATTTGAAGCATTTCGATATCGCTTGCTAAATGTGTATATAAAAGAAAATCGAATTTATATCTAAACATAAGATTACGGAATACTTTTAAATGTACTTTCGTTATGGGCCATGGCTTTATATCACCTTCATTACGTAAAGAAGGCTAATTAACTTAAATATGTTAAACTAATGATTTGAAGCATTCGATATCGATTGCTAAATGTGTATATACAAGAAAATCGACTTTATACCTAAATATAAGATTACGGAATTCTTCTAAATGCACTGCCGTTATGCCCCCAAATGGTTTTTAGCCAACTTCCGTTCGTTAAAGAAGGTTTATTAACTTTAATATGTTAAACTAATGATTTGGAGCATTTCGATATCGATTGTTAAATGTGTATATACAAGAAAATCGACTTTATACCTAAATATAAGATAACGGAATTCTTCTAAATGCACTGCCGTTATACCGTTATGGATTTATGTTCAGTTCGTTAAAGGAGGTTTATTAACTTAAATATGTTAAACCAGTTATTTGAAGCATATCGATATCGATTGCTTAATGCATATATACAAGAAAATCGACTTTATACCTAAATATAAGACTACGGAATTCTTCCAAATGTACTGTCGTTATGCCGCCATGGCTTTATATCAACTTCAATACGTTAAATAAGGTTAATAAACTTAAATTTGGTAAACTAATGATTTGAGGCATTTCGATATCGCTTGCTAAATGTGTATATAAAAGAAAATCGAATTTATATCTAAACATAAGGTTACGGAATACTTCCAAATGTACTGTCGTTATGCCGCCTTGGTTTATATCACCTTTATTACGTTAAAGAAGGCTAATGAACTTAAATATGTTAAACTAATGATTTGAAGCATATCGATATCGATTTCTAAATGTGTATATACAAGAAAATCGACTTTATACCTAAATATAAGATTACGGAATTCTTCTAAATGCACTGCCGTTATGCTGCCAAGGTTTTTAGCCAACTTCCGTTCGTTAAAGAAGGTTTATTAATTTTAATATGTTAAACTAATGATTTGGAGCATTTCGATATCGATTGTTAAATGTGTATATACAAGAAAATCGACTTTATACCTAAATATAAGATAACGGAATTCTTCTAAATGCACTGCCGTTATACCGTTATGGATTTATGTTCAGTTCGTTAAAGGAGGTTTATTAACTTAAATATGTTAAACCAGTTATTTGAAGCATATCGATATCGATTGCTTAATGCATATATACAAGAAAATCGACTTTATACCTAAATATAAGACTACGGAATTCTTCCAAATGTACTGTCGTTATGCCGCCATGGCTTTATATCAACTTCAATACGTTAAAGAAGGTTAATTAACTTAAATTTGGTAAACTATTGATTTGAAGCATTTCGATATCGCTTGCTAAATGTGTATATAAAAGAAAATCGAATTTATATCTAAACATAAGATTACGGAATACTTTTAAATGTACTTTCGTTATGGTGCCATGGCTTTATATCACCTTCATTACGGTAAAGAAGGCTAATTAACTTAAATATGTTAAATTAATGATCTGAAGCATCTCGATAATGATTGCTAAATGTGTAAATACAAGAAAATCGATTTTATACCTAAATATCAGCAAACGGCATTCTTCTACATGCACTGCCGTTATGCCGCCATGGCTTTATGCACACTTCAGTTCGTTGAAGAAGGTTAATTAACTTAAATATGTTGAACTAATGAGTTGAAGCATCTCGATATCGATTGCGGAATATATATATACAAGAAAATCGACTTTATACCTAAATATAAGATTACGAAATTCTTCCAAATGCACTGCCGTTATACCGTTATGGCTTTTTGTAAACTTCAGTAAGATAAATAAGGTTAATTAACTTAAATATGATAAACTAATGATTTGAAGCATTTCGTTATCGATTGCTAAATGTGTATATACAAGAAAATCGACTTTATTCCTAAATATAAGATAACGGAATTCTTCTACATGCACTGCCGTTATGCCGTCATGGCTTTATGCCAACTTCCGTTCGTTAAAGAAGGTTTATTAACTTAAATATATTAAACTAATGATTTGAAGCATTTCGATATCGATTGCTAAATGTATATATACAAGAAAATCGACTTTATACCTAAATATAAGGTAACGGAATTCTTCTAAATGCACTGCCGTTATGGCTTTATGTTAACTTCAGTTCGCTAAAGAAGGTTTATTAACTTAAATATGTTAAACCAGTTATTTGAAGCATTTCGATATCGATTGCTTAATGCGTATATACAACAAAATCGACTTTATACCTAAATATAAGCTAACGGAATTCTTCTACATGCACTGCCGGTATACAGTTAAGCCTTTATGTAAACGTCAGTAAGATAAAGTAGGCTAAATAACTTAAATACATATGTTAAACCAATTATTTGAAGCATTTCGATATCGATTGTTAAAACTTGTATATACAACAAAATCGATTTTATACCTAAATATAAGATTACGGAATTCTTCAAAATGCACTGCCGTTATACCGTTAAGGCTTTTGTAGACTTCAGTAAGAAAAAGAGGATTAATTTACTTAAATATGTTAAACTAATGATTTGAAGCATTTCGATATCGATTGCTAAATGTGTATATACAAGAAAATCGACTTTATACCTAAATATAAGGTAACGGAATTCTTCTTAATGCACTGCCGTTATGGCTTTATGTTAACTTCAGTTCGTTAAAGAAGGTTTATTAACTTAAATATGTTAAACTAATGAGTTGAAGCATCTCGATATCGATTGCGAAATATATATATACAAGCAAATCGACTTTATGCCTAAATATAAGATTACGGAATTCTTCCAAATGTTCTGTCGTTATGCCGCCATGGCTTTGTTTCACCTTCAATACGTTAAAGAAGGTTTATTAACTTAAATATGTTACACTAATGATTTGAAGCATTTCGATATCGACTTGTAAATGAGTATATACAAGAAAATCAAATTCATACCTAAATATAAGACTACGTAATTCTTCTAAATGCACTGCCGTTATGCCGTTAAGGCTTTTGTAGACTTCAGTAAGAAAAAGAGGATTAATTTACTTAAATATGTTAAACTAATGATTTGAAGCATTTCGATATCGATTGCTAAATGAGTATATACAAGAAAATCGACTTTATACCTAAATATAAGATTACGGAATTCTTCGAAATGCACTGCCGTTATGCCGTTAAGACTTTTGTAGACTTCAGTAAGATAAAGAGGGTTAATTAACTTAAATATGTTAAACTAATAATTTGAAGCATTTCGAAGTCGATTGCTAAATGTGTATATGCAAGAAAATCGACTTTATACATTAATATAAGATAACGGAGTTCTTCTAAATGCACTGCCGTTATGCCGTTATGGATTTATGTTCAGTTCGTTAAAGAAGGTTTATTAACTTAAATATGTTAAACCCGTTATTTGAAGCATTTCGATATCGATTGCTTAATGCATATATACAAGAAAATCGACTTTATACCTAAATATAAGACTACGAAATTCTTCCAAATGTACTGTCGTTATGCCGCCATGGCTTTGTATCAACTTCAATACGTTAAAGAAGGTTAATTAACTTAAATATGTTAAACTAATGATTTGATGCATTTCGATATCGCTTGCTAAATGTGTATGTAAAAAAAAGTCGAATTTATATCTAAACATAAGATTACGGAATACTTCCAAATGTACTATCGTTATGCCGCCATGGCTTTATATCACCTTCATTACGTTAAAGAAGGTTAATTAACTTAAATATGTTAAACTAATGATTTGAAGCATCTCAATATCGATTGCTAAATGTGTATATACAAGAAAATCGACTTTATACCTAAATATAAGCTAACGGAATTCTTCTACATGCACTGCCGTTATGCCGCCATGGCTTTATGCACACTTCAGTTCGTTAAAGAAGGTTTATTAACTTAAATATGTTAAACTAATGAGTTGAAGCATTTCGATATCGATTGCGAAGTACATATATACAAGAAAATCGACTTTAAACCTAAATATTAGATTACGGAGTTCTTCCAAATGCACTGCCGTTATACCGTTATGGCTTTATGTAAACTTCAGTAGGATAAAGAAGGTTAATTAACTTAAATATGTTAAACTAATGATTTGAAGCATTTCGATATCGCTTGCTTAATGTGTATATACAAGAAAATCGAATTTATATCTAAATATAAGATAACGGAATTCTTCTAAATGCACTGCTCGCTTGCTAAATAGGTATATACAAGAAAATCGAATTTATACCTCAATATAAGATAACGGAATTCTTCTAAATGCACTGCCGTTATACCGTTAAGGCTTTATGTAGACTTCAGTAAGCTAAAAAATGTTTATTAACTTAATATGTTAAACTAATGATCTGAAGCATCTCGATATTGATTGCTAAATGTGTAAATACAAGAAAATCGATTTTATACCTAAATATCAGCTAACGGAATTCTTCTACATGCACTGCCGTTATGCCGCCATGGCTTTATGCACACTTCAGTTCGTTAAAGAAGGTTAATTAACTTAAATATGTTGAACTAATGAGTTGAAGCATCTCGATATCGATGGGGAATATATATATACAAGAAAATCGACTTTATACCTAAATATAAGATTACGGAATTCTTCCAAAGGCACTGCCGTTATACCGTTATGGCTTTTTGTAAACTTCAGTAAGATAAATAAGGTTAATTAACTTAAATATGATAAACTAATGATTTGAAGCATTTCGTTATCGATTGCTAAATGTGTATATACAACAAAATCGACTTTATACCTAAATATTAGATTACGGAGTTCTTCCAAATGCACTGCCGTTATACCGTTATGGCTGTATGTAAACTTCAGTAAGATAAATAAGGTTAATTAACTTAAATATGATAAACTAATGATTTGAAGCATTTCGTTATCGATTGCTAAATATGTATATACAAGAAAATCGACATTATACCTAAATATAAGATAACGGAATTCTTCTACATGCACTGCCGTTATGCCGTCATGGCTTTATTCCAACTTCCGTTCGTTAAAGAAGGTTTATTAACTTAAATATGTTAAACTAATGATTTGAAGCATTTCGTTATCGATTGCTAAATGTGTATATACAAGAAAATCGACTTTATACCTAAATATAAGATAACGGAATTCTTCTAAATGCATTGCCGTTATGGCTTTATGTTAACTTCAGTTCGTTAAAGAAGGTTTATTAACTTAAATATGTTAAACCAGTTATTTGAAGCATGTCGATATCGATTGCTTAATGCGTATATACAACAAAATCGACTTTATACCTAAATATAAGATTACGGAATTTTTCCCAAAATGCACTGCCGTTATGCCGCCATTGCTTTATGCCAACTTGAGTTCGTTAAAGAAGGTTTATGAACTTAAATATTTTAAACTAATGATTTGAAGCATTTCGATATCGCTTGCTAAATGTGTATATACAACAAAATCGACTTTATACCTAAATATAAGATAACGGAATTTTTTTAAAATGCACTGCCGTTATGCCGTTAGGGCTTTATGTAGAATTCAGTAAGATAGAGAGGGTTAATTAACTTAAATATGTTAAACGAATTATTTGAAGCATTTCGATATCGATTGCTAAATGAGTATATACAAGAAAATCGACTTTATACCTAAATATAAGACTACGGAATTCTTCGAAATGCACTGCTGTTATGCCGTTAAGGCTTTTGTAGATTTCAGTAAGATAAAGAGGGTTAATTATCTTAAATATGTTAAACTCATGATTTGAAGCATTTCGATTACGATTGCTAAATGCGTATATACAACAAAACCGACTTAATACCTAAATATAAGATTACGGAACTCTTTCAAATGCACTGCCGCTATGCCGTTAAGGCTTTTGTAGACTTCAGAAAGAAAAAGAGGATTAATTTACTTAAATATGTTAAACTCATGATTTGAAGCATTTCGATATCGATTGCGAAATGTATATATACAAGAAAATCGACTTTATATGTACCTAAATATAAGATTACGGAATTCTTCCACAGATACTGTCGTTATGCCGCCATGGCTTTATGCCAACTTCAGTTCGTTAAAGAAGGTTTATTAACTTAAATATGTTAAACTAATGAGTAGAAGCATTTCGATATCGCTTGCTAAATGTGTATATACAACAAAATCGACTTTATACCTAAATATAAGATAACGGAATTCTTTTAAATGCACTGCCGTTATGCCGTTAAGGCTTTATGTAGAATTCAGTAAGATAGAGAGGGTTAATTAACTTAAATATGTTAAACTAATGATTTGAAGCATTTCGATATCGATGGCTTAATATGTAAATACAAGAAAATCGACTTTATACCTAAATAGAAGATCACGGAATTCTTCTAAATGCACTGCCGTAATACCGCCGTGGCTATATGCCAAACTCAGATCGTTAAAGAAGGTTTATTAACTTAAATATGTTAAACTAATGATTTGAAGCATTTCGATATCGCTTGCTAAATACGTATATACAAGAAAATCGAATTTATACCTAAATATAAGATAACGGAATTCTTCTTAATGCACTGCTCGATTGCTAAATGTGTATATACAAGAAAATCAAATTTATACCTAAATATAAGATAACGGAATTCTTCTAAATGCACTGCCGTTATACCGTTAAGGCTTTATGTAGACTTCAGTAAGCTAAAAAATGTTTATTGACTTAATATGTTAAACTAATGAGTTGAAGCATCTCGATATCGATTGCTAAATGTGTATATACAACAAAATCGACTTTATACCTAAATATAAGATAACGGAATTCTTCTACATGCACTGCCGTGATGCCGCCATGGCTTTATTCCAACTTCAGTTCGTTAAAGAAGGTTTATTAACCTAAATATGTTAAACTAATGAGCTGAAGCATCTCGATATCGATTGCTAAATGTGTATATACAAAAAAATCGTCTTTATACCTAAATATAAGATTACGGAATTCTTCTAAATGCACTGCCGTTATGCCGCCATGGCTTTATATCAACTTCAATACGTTAAAGAAGGTTTATTAACTTAAATATGTTAAGCTAATGAGTTGAAGTATCTCGATATCGATTGCTAAATGTGTATATACAACAAAATCGACTTTATACCTAAATATAAGATAACGGAATTCTTCTACATGCACTGCCGTGATGCCGCCATGGCTTTATGCCAACTTCAGTTAGTTAAAGAAGGTTTATTAACTTAAATATGTTAAACTAATGAGTTGAAGCATTTCGATATCGCTTGCTAAATGTGTATATACAACAAAATCGACTTCATACCTAAATATAAGATTACGAAACCGCCATGGCTTTATATCAACTTCAATACGTAAAAGAAGGTTAATTAACTTAAATATGATAAACTAATGATATGAAGCATTTCGATATCGCCAGCTAAATGTGTATATACAAGAAAATCGACTTTATACCTAAATAAAAGATAACGGAATTCTTCTACATGCACTGCCGTTATGCCGCCATGGCTTTATGCCAACTTCAGTTCGTTAAAGAAGGTTTATTAACTTAAATATTTTAAACTAATGAGTTGAAGCATTTCGATATCGCTTGCTAAATGTGTATATACAACAAAATCGACTTCATACCTAAATATAAGATTACGAAACCGCCATGGCTTTATATCAACTTCAATACGTAAAAGAAGGTTAATTAACTTAAATATGATAAACTAATGATATGAAGCATTTCGATATCGCCAGCTAAATGTGTATATACAAGAAAATCGACTTTATACCTAAATAAAAGATAACGGAATTCTTCTACATGCACTGCCGTTATGCCGCCATGGCTTTATACCAACTTCAGTTCGTTAAAGAAGGTTTATTAACTTAAATATGTTAAACTAATGAGTAGAAGCATTTTGATATCGCTTGCTAAATGTGCATATACAACAAAATCGACTTTATACCTAAATGTAAGATAACGGAATTCTTTTAAATGCACTGCCGTTATGCCGTTAAGGCTTTATAAAGAATTCAGTAAGATAGAGAGGGTTAATTAACTTAAATGTGTTAAACTAATGATTTGAAGCATTTCGATATCGATGGCTTGATATGTAAATACAAGAAAATCGACTTTATACCTAAATAGAACATCACGGAATTCTTCTAAATGCACTGCCGTAATACCGCCGTGGCTATATGCCAAACTCAGATCGTTAAAGAAGGTTTATTAACTTAAATATGTTAAACTAATGATTTGAAGCATTTCGATATCGCTTGCTAAATGTGTATATACAAGAAAATCGAATTTATACCTAAATATAAGATAACGGAATTCTTCTAAATGCACTGCCGTTATACCGTTAAGGCTTTATGTAGACTTCAGTAAGCTAAAAAATGTTTATTAACTTAATATGTTAAACTAATGAGTTGAAGCATCTCGATATCGATTGCTATATGTGTATATACAACAAAATCGACTTTATACCTAAATATAAGATTACGGAATTCTTCCCAATGCACTGCCGTTATACCGTTATGGCTTTATGTAAACTTCAGTAAGATAAAGAAGGTTAACTAACTTAAATATGTTAAACTAATGATTTGAAGCATTTCGTTACCGATTGCTAAATGTGTATATAAAAGAAAATCGACTTTATACCTAAATATAAGTTTACGGAATGCTACCAAATGCACTGCCGTTATACCGTTATGGCTTTATGTAAACTTCAGTAAGATAAAGAAGGTTAATTAACTTAAATATGTTAACTTAAATATGTTAAACTAATGACTTGAAGCATTTCGTTATCGATTGCTAAATACGTATATACAACAAAATCGACTTTATAACTAAATATAAGTTTACGGAATTCTTCCAAATGCATTGCCATTATGCCGTTAAGGCTTTTGTAGACTTCAGTAAGACAAAGAGGATAAATTAACTTAAGTAAGTATAAACAAGAAAATCGACTTTAAACCTAAATATAAGATTACAAAATTCTTCTAAATGCTTTGCCGTTATGCCGTTAAGGCTTTTTGTAGACTTCAGGAAGATGGAGAGGAATAATTAACTTAAATATGTTAAGCTAATGATTTGAGGCATTTCGATATCGATTGCTAAATGTGTATATACAAGAAAATCGACTTTATACCTAAATATAAGATTACGGAATTCTTCCAAAAATACTGCCGTTATGCCACCATGGCTTTGTATCACCTTCAATACGTTAAAGAAGGTTAATTATTCTAAATATGTTAAACTAATGGTTTGAAGCATTTCGATATCGATTGCTAAATGTGTATATACAAGAAAATCGACTTTATACCTAAATATAAGATAACGGAATTCTTCTAAATGCATTGCCGTTATGGCTTTATGTTAACTTCAGTTCGTTAAAGAAGGTTTATTAACTTAAATATGTTAAACCAGTTATTTGAAGCATGTCGATATCGATTGCTTAATGCGTATATACAACAAAATCGACTTTATACCTAAATATAAGATTACGGAATTCTTCCAAATGCACTGCCGTTATGCCGCCATTGCTTTATGCCAACTTGAGTTCGTTAAAGAAGGTTTATGAACTTAAATATTTTAAACTAATGATTTGAAGCATTTCGATATCGATTGCTATATGTATATATACAAGAAAATCGACTTTATACGTAAATATAAGATTACGGAATTCTTCTACATACACTGCCGTTATGCCGCCATGGATTTATGCCAACTTCAGTTCGTTAAAGAAGGTTTATTAACTTAAATATGTTAAACTAATGAGTAGAAGCATTTCGATATCGCTTGCTAAATGTGTATATACAACAAAATCGACTTTATACCTAAATATAAGATAACGGAATTCTTTTAAATGCACTGCCGTTATGCCGTTAGGGCTTTATGTAGAATTCAGTAAGATAGAGAGGGTTAATTAACTTAAATATGTTAAACGAATTATTTGAAGCATTTCGATATCGATTGCTAAATGAGTATATACAAGAAAATCGACTTTATACCTAAATATAAGACTACGGAATTCTTCGAAATGCACTGCTGTTATGCCGTTAAGGCTTTTGTAGATTTCAGTAAGATAAAGAGGGTTAATTATCTTAAATATGTTAAACTCATGATTTGAAGCATTTCGATTACGATTGCTAAATGCGTATATACAACAAAACCGACTTAATACCTAAATATAAGATTACGGAACTCTTTCAAATGCACTGCCGCTATGCCGTTAAGGCTTTTGTAGACTTCAGAAAGAAAAAGAGGATTAATTTACTTAAATATGTTAAACTCATGATTTGAAGCATTTCGATATCGATTGCGAAATGTATATATACAAGAAAATCGACTTTATATGTACCTAAATATAAGATTACGGAATTCTTCCACAGATACTGTCGTTATGCCGCCATGGCTTTATGCCAACTTCAGTTCGTTAAAGAAGGTTTATTAACTTAAATATGTTAAACTAATGAGTAGAAGCATTTCGATATCGCTTGCTAAATGTGTATATACAACAAAATCGACTTTATACCTAAATATAAGATAACGGAATTCTTTTAAATGCACTGCCGTTATGCCGTTAAGGCTTTATGTAGAATTCAGTAAGATAGAGAGGGTTAATTAACTTAAATATGTTAAACTAATGATTTGAAGCATTTCGATATCGATGGCTTAATATGTAAATACAAGAAAATCGACTTTATACCTAAATAGAAGATCACGGAATTCTTCTAAATGCACTGCCGTAATACCGCCGTGGCTATATGCCAAACTCAGATCGTTAAAGAAGGTTTATTAACTTAAATATGTTAAACTAATGATTTGAAGCATTTCGATATCGCTTGCTAAATACGTATATACAAGAAAATCGAATTTATACCTAAATATAAGATAACGGAATTCTTCTTAATGCACTGCTCGATTGCTAAATGTGTATATACAAGAAAATCAAATTTATACCTAAATATAAGATAACGGAATTCTTCTAAATGCACTGCCGTTATACCGTTAAGGCTTTATGTAGACTTCAGTAAGCTAAAAAATGTTTATTGTCTTAATATGTTAAACTAATGAGTTGAAGCATCTCGATATCGATTGCTAAATGTGTATATACAACAAAATCGACTTTATACCTAAATATAAGATAACGGAATTCTTCTACATGCACTGCCGTGATGCCGCCATGGCTTTATTCCAACTTCAGTTCGTTAAAGAAGGTTTATTAACCTAAATATGTTAAACTAATGAGTTGAAGCATCTCGATATCGATTGCTAAATGTGTATATACAAAAAAATCGTCTTTATACCTAAATATAAGATTACGGAATTCTTCTAAATGCACTGCCGTTATGCCGCCATGGCTTTATATCAACTTCAATACGTTAAAGAAGGTTTATTAACTTAAATATGTTAAGCTAATGAGTTGAAGTATCTCGATATCGATTGCTAAATGTGTATGTACAACAAAATCGACTTTATACCTAAATATAAGATAACGGAATTCTTCTACATGCACTGCCGTGATGCCGCCATGGCTTTATGCCAACTTCAGTTAGTTAAAGAAGGTTTATTAACTTAAATATGTTAAACTAATGAGTTGAAGCATTTCGATATCGCTTGCTAAATGTGTATATACAACAAAATCGACTTCATACCTAAATATAAGATTACGAAACCGCCATGGCTTTATATCAACTTCAATACGTAAAAGAAGGTTAATTAACTTAAATATGATAAACTAATGATATGAAGCATTTCGATATCGCCAGCTAAATGTGTATATACAAGAAAATCGACTTTATACCTAAATAAAAGATAACGGAATTCTTCTACATGCACTGCCGTTATGCCGCCATGGCTTTATGCCAACTTCAGTTCGTTAAAGAAGGTTTATTAACTTAAATATTTTAAACTAATGAGTTGAAGCATTTCGATATCGCTTGCTAAATGTGTATATACAACAAAATCGACTTCATACCTAAATATAAGATTACGAAACCGCCATGGCTTTATATCAACTTCAATACGTAAAAGAAGGTTAATTAACTTAAATATGATAAACTAATGATATGAAGCATTTCGATATCGCCAGCTAAATGTGTATATACAAGAAAATCGACTTTATACCTAAATAAAAGATAACGGAATTCTTCTACATGCACTGCCGTTATGCCGCCATGGCTTTATACCAACTTCAGTTCGTTAAAGAAGGTTTATTAACTTAAATATGTTAAACTAATGAGTAGAAGCATTTCGATATCGCTTGCTAAATGTGCATATACAACAAAATCGACTTTATACCTAAATGTAAGATAACGGAATTCTTTTAAATGCACTGCCGTTATGCCGTTAAGGCTTTATAAAGAATTCAGTAAGATAGAGAGGGTTAATTAACTTAAATGTGTTAAACTAATGATTTGAAGCATTTCGATATCGATGGCTTAATATGTAAATACAAGAAAATCGACTTTATACCTAAATAGAACATCACGGAATTCTTCTAAATGCACTGCCGTAATACCGCCGTGGCTATATGCCAAACTCAGATCGTTAAAGAAGGTTTATTAACTTAAATATGTTAAACTAATGATTTGAAGCATTTCGATATCGCTTGCTAAATGTGTATATACAAGAAAATCGAATTTATACCTAAATATAAGATAACGGAATTCTTCTAAATGCACTGCCGTTATACCGTTAAGGCTTTATGTAGACTTCAGTAAGCTAAAAAATGTTTATTAACTTAATATGTTAAACTAATGAGTTGAAGCATCTCGATATCGATTGCTATATGTGTATATACAACAAAATCGACTTTATACCTAAATATAAGATTACGGAATTCTTCCCAATGCACTGCCGTTATACCGTTATGGCTTTATGTAAACTTCAGTAAGATAAAGAAGGTTAACTAACTTAAATATGTTAAACTAATGATTTGAAGCATTTCGTTACCGATTGCTAAATGTGTATATAAAAGAAAATCGACTTTATACCTAAATATAAGTTTACGGAATGCTACCAAATGCACTGCCGTTATACCGTTATGGCTTTATGTAAACTTCAGTAAGATAAAGAAGGTTAATTAACTTAAATATGTTAACTTAAATATGTTAAACTAATGACTTGAAGCATTTCGTTATCGATTGCTAAATACGTGTATACAACAAAATCGACTTTATAACTAAATATAAGTTTACGGAATTCTTCCAAATGCATTGCCATTATGCCGTTAAGGCTTTTGTAGACTTCAGTAAGACAAAGAGGATAAATTAACTTAAGTAAGTATAAACAAGAAAATCGACTTTAAACCTAAATATAAGATTACAAAATTCTTCTAAATGCTTTGCCGTTATGCCGTTAAGGCTTTTTGTAGACTTCAGGAAGATGGAGAGGAATAATTAACTTAAATATGTTAAGCTAATGATTTGAGGCATTTCGATATCGATTGCTAAATGTGTATATACAAGAAAATCGACTTTATACCTAAATATAAGATTACGGAATTCTTCCAAAAATACTGCCGTTATGCCACCATGGCTTTGTATCACCTTCAATACGTTAAAGAAGGTTAATTATTCTAAATATGTTAAACTAATGGTTTGAAGCATTTCGATATCGATTGCTAAATGTGAAAATACAAGAAAATCGAATTTATACCTAAATGTAAAATTATAACATTACGGAATTCTTCTAAATGCACTGCCGCTATACCGTTAAGGCTTTTTGTAGACTTCAGTAAGCTAAAAAATGTTTATTAACTTCATATGTTAAACAAATGATTTGAAGAATTTCGATATCGATTGAAAAAATTGTATATACAAGAAAATCGACTTTATGCCTAATACAAGATTACGGAATTCTTCTACATCCACTGCCGTTATGCCAGCTTCAGATCGCTAAAGAAGGTTTATTAACTTAAATATGTTAAACTAATAAATTGAAACATTTCGATGTCGATTGCTAAATGAGTATATACAACAAAATCGACTTAATACCTAAATATAAGATTACGGAACTCTTCCAAATGCACTGCCGTTATGCCGTTAAGGCTTTTGTAGACTTCAGTAAGATAAAGAGGATTAATTTACTTAAATATGTTACACTAATGATTTGAGGCATTTCAATATCGACTGCTAAATGTGTAAATACAAGTAAATCGACTATATACTGAAATATAAGATTACGTAATTCTTCTACATGCACTGTCGTTATGCCGCCATGGCTTTATATCACCTTCATTACGTTAAAGAAAGTTGATTAACTTAAATATGTTAAACTAATGACTTGAAGCATTTCGTTATCGATTGCTAAATACGTATATACAACAAAATCGACTTTATAACTAAATATAAGTTTACGGAACTCTTCCAAATGCATTGCCATTATGCCGTTAAGGCTTTTGTAGACTTCAGTAAGACAAAGAGGATAAATTAACTTAAGTAAGTATAAACAAGAAAATCGACTTTAAACCTAAATATAAGATTACAAAATTCTTCTAAATGCTTTGCCGTTATGCCGTTAAGGCTTTTTGTAGACTTCAGGAAGATGGAGAGGAATAATTAACTTAAATATGTTAAGCTAATGATTTGAGGCATTTCAATATCGACTGCTAAATGTGTATATACAAAAAAATCGACTTTATAGCTAAACATAAGATTACGTAATTCTTCTAAATGCACTGCCGTTATGCCGTCAAGGCTTTTGTAGACTTCAGTAAGATAGAGAGGGTTAATTAACTTATATATGTTAAACTAGTGAGTTGAAGCATCTCGATATCGATTGCTAATTGTGTATACAACAAAATCGACTTTATACCTAAATATAAGATTACGGGATTCTTCCAAATGCACTGCCGTTATACCGTTATGGCTTTATGTAAACTTCAGTAAGATAAAGAAGGTTAATTAACGTAAATAAGTTAAGCTAATGACTTGAAGCATTTCGTTATCGATTGCTAAATGTGTATACACAAGAAAGTCGACTTTATATCTAAATATAAGATTAGGGAAATTTCTTCTACATGCACTGCCGTTATACCGCCGTGGCTATGTGCCAAATTCAGATCGTTAAAGAAGGTTCATTTACTTAAATACGTTAAGCTAATGAGTTAAAGCATCTCGATACCGATTGCTAAATGTGTATATACAACAAAATCGACTTTATACCTAAATATAAGATTACGGAATTCCTCCAAATGCACTGCCGTTATACCGTTATGGCTTTATGTAAACTTCAGTAGGATAAAGAAGGTTAATTAACTTAAATATTTTAAAACTAATGATTTGAAGCATTTCGATATCGCTTGCAAAATGTGTATATACAAGAAAATCGAATTTATACCTAAATATAAGATAACGGAATTCTTCTAAATGCGCTGCCGTTATACCGTTAAGGCTTTATGTAAACTTCAGTCAGCTAAAAAATGTTTATTCATTTAATATGTTAATCTAATGATTTGAAGCATTTCGATATCGATATCTAAATGTGTATACAAAAGAAAATCGACTTTATACCTAAATAAAAGATTACGGAATTCTTCTACAAGCACTGCCGTAATGCCGCCGTGGCTATATGCCAAATTCAGATCGTTAAAGAAGGTTAATTAACTTAAATATGTTAAACTAATGACTTGAAGCATTTCGTTATCGATTGCTAAATGTGTATATACAAGAAAATCGACCACATACCTAAATATAAGATAACGGAATTCTTCTAAATGCACTGCCGTTATACCATTAAGGCTTTATGTAGACTTCAGTAAGCAAAAAAATGTTTATTAATTTAATATGTTAAACTAATGATTTGAAGCATTTCGATATCGATATCTAAATGTGTATATAAAAGAAAATCGACTTTATGCCTAAATATAAGATAACGAAATTCTTCTAAATGCACTGCCGTAATGCCGCCGTGGCTATGTGCCAAATTCAGATCGTTAAAGAAGGTTTATTAACTTAAATATGTTAATCTAATGAGTTGAAGCATCTCGATATCGATTGCTAAATGTGTATATACAACAAAATCGACTTTATACCTAAATATAAGCTTACGGAATTCTTCCAAGTGCACTGCCGTTATACCGCTATGGCTTTATGTAAACTTCAGTAGGATAAAGAAGGTTAATTAACTTAAATATGTTAAACTAATGGTTTGAAGCATTTCGATATAGCTTGCTAAATGTGTATATACAAGAAAATCGAATTACACCTAAATATAAGATAACGGAATTCTTCCAAGTGCACTGCCGTTATACCGTTATGGCTTTACGTAAACTTCAGTAAGCTAAAAAATTTTATTAACTTAATATGTTAAACTAATGATTTGAAGCATTTCGATATCGATATCTAAATGTGTATATAAAAGAAAATCGACTTTATACCTAAATAAAAGATTACGGAATTCTTCTACATGCACTCCCCGTAATGCCGCCGTGGCTATATGCCAAATTCAGATCGTTGAAGAAGGTTAATTAACTTAAATATGTTAAACTAATGACTTAAAACATTTCGTTATCGATTGCTAAATGTGTATATACAAGAAAATCGACTTTATACCTAAATATAAGATAACGGAATTCTTCTAAATGCACTGCCGTTATACCGTTAAGGCTTTATGTAGACTTCAGTAAGCTAAAAAATGTTTATTAATTCAATATGTTGAACTAATGATTTAAAGCATTTCGATATCGTTTTTGCTAAATGTGTAAATACAAGAAAATCGACTTTATGCCTAAATATAAGATAACGGAATTCTTCTAAATGCACTGCCGTAATGCCGCCGTGGCTATATGCCAAAATCAGATCGTTAAAGAAGGTTAATTAATTTAAAATTATGTTAAACTAATGACTTGAAGCATTTCGTTATCGATTGCTAAATGTGTATATACAAGAAAATCAACTTTATACCTAAATATAAGCTTACGGATTTCTTCCACAGGTACTGTCGTTATGCCGTTAAGGCTTTATGTAGACTTCAGTAAGCTAAGAAATATTTATTAACTTAAAGTGTTAAACTAGTGAGTTGAAGCATCTCGATATCGATTGCTAAATGTGTAAATACAAAAAAATCGACTTTATACCTAAATATAAGTTTACGGAATTCTTCCAAATGCACTGCCGTTATACCGTTATGGCTTAATGTAAACTTCAGTAAGCTAAAAGTTTTTACTAACTTAATATGTTAAACTAATGATTTGAAGCATCTCGATATCGATTGCTAAATGTGTATATACAACAAAATCGAATTACACCTAAATATAAGATAACGGAATTCTTCCAAGTGCACTGCCGTTATACCGTTATGGCTGAATGTAAACTTCAGTAAGCTAAAAATTTTTATTAACTTAATATTTTAAAACTAATGATTTGAAGCATTTCGATATCGATATCTAAATGTGTATATACAGGAAAAAAAATGCACTGCCGTTATGCCGTTAAGGCGTTTGTAGACTTCAGTGCGTTAAAGAATGTTTATTAACTTAAATATGTTAAACTAATGATTTGAAGCATTTCGATATCGATTGCTAAATGTGTATATACAAGAAAATCGATTTTATACCTAAATATAAAATAACGGAATTCTTCTACATGCACTGCCGTTATGCCGCCATGGCTTTATGCACACTTCAGTCCGTTAAAGAAGGTTTATTAACTTAAATATGTTAAACTAATGAGTTGAAGCATCTCGATATCGATTGCTAAATGTGTATATACAAAAAAAATCGAAGTTATACCTAAATATAAGATAACGGAATTCTTCTAAATGCACTGCCGTTATGCCGTTAAGGCTTTATGTAGACTTCAGTAAGATAGAGAGGTTAATTAACTTAAATATGTTAATCTAATGATTTGAAGCATCTCGATATCGATATCTAAATGTGTATATAAAAGAAAATCGACTTTATACCTAAATAAAAGTTTACGGAATTCTTCTACATGCACTGCCGTAATACCGCCGTGGCTATATGCCAAATTCAGATCTTTAAAGAAGGTTTTTTAAACTTAAATATGTTAAGCTAATGAGTTGAAGCATCTCGATATCGATTGCTAAATGTGTATATACAACAAAATCGACTTTATACCTAAATACACGCTTATATACCGCTATGGCTTTATGTAAACTTCAATAGGATAAAGAGGGTTAATTAATTTAAATATGTTAAACTAATGATTTGAAGCATTTCGATATCGCTTGCTAAATGTGTATATACAAGAAAATCGAATTACACCTAATTATAAGATAACGGAATTCTTCCAAGTGCACCGCCGTTATACCGTTATGGCTTTATGTAAACTTCAGTAACCTAAAAATTTTTTATTAACTTAATATGTTAAACTAATGATTTGAAGCATTTCGATATCGATATCTAAATGTGTATATACAAGAAAATCGACTTTATACCTAAATATAAAATAACGGAATTCTTCCAAATGCACTGCCGTTATACCGCTATGGCTTTATGTAAACTTCAGTAAGATAAAGAAGGTTAATTAACTTAAATATGTTAAACTAATGATTTGAAGCAATTCAATATCGCTTGCTAAATGTGTATATACAAGAAAGTCGAAGTTATACCTAAATATAAGATAACGGAATTCTTCTAAATGCACTGCCGTTATGCCGTTAAGGCTTTATGTAGACTTCAGTGAGTTAAAGAAGGTTTATTAATTTAAAATATGTTAAACTAATGATTTGAAGCATTTCGACATCGATTGCTAAATGTGTATATACAAAAAAATCGACTTTATAACTAAATATAAAATTACGGAATTCTTCCAAATGTACTGTCGTTATGCCGCCATGGCTTTATGTCACCTTCAATACGGTAAAGAAGGTTAATTAACTTAAATATGTTAAACTAATGATTTGAAGCATTTCGATATCGCTTGCTTAATGTGTATATACAAAAAAATCGAATTATACCTAAATATAAAATTATAAATTACGGAATTCTTCTAAATGCACTGCCGTTATACCGTTAAGGCATTATGTAGACTTCAGTAAGCTAAAAAATGTTTATTAACTTAATATGTTAAATTAATGATTTGAAGCATTTCGATGTCGATATGTAAATGTGTATATAAAAGAAAATCGACTTTATACCTAAATATAAGTTTACGGAATTTTTCCCAAATGTACTGTCGTTATGCCGCCATGGCTTTATGTCAACTTCAATACGTTAAAAAAGGGTTTAATTAACTTAAATATGTTAAACTAACGATTTGAAGCATTTCGATATCGCTTGCTAAATGTGTATATACAGGAAAATCGACTTTATACCTGAATATAAGATTACGGAATTCTTCTAAATGCACTGCCATTATGCCGCCATGGCTTTATATCAACTTCAATACTTTAAAAGAAGGTTAATTAACTTAAATATGTTAAACTAATGATTTGAAGCATTTCGATATCGCTTGCTAAATGTGTGTTAACGAAAAAATCGACTTTATACCTAAATATAAGATAACGGAATTCTTCTACATGCACTGCCGTTATGCCGCCATGGCTTTATGCAACTTCAGTTCGTTAAAGAAGGTTTATTAACTTAAATATGTCAAACTTATGAGTTGAAGCATTTCAAAATCGATTTCTAAATGCATATTCACAACAAAATAGACTTTATACCTAAATATAAGATTACGGAATTCTTCTAAATGCACTGCCGTTATGCCGCCATGGCTTTATATCAACTTCAATACTTTAAAGAAGTTTAATTAACTTAAATATATTAAACTAATGATTTGAAGCATTTCGATATCGCTTGCTAAATGTGTATATACGGGAAAAATCGAATTTATACCTAAATATAAGATTACGGAATTCTTCTAAATGCACTGCTGTTATACCGCCATGGCTTTATATCAACTTCAATACGTTAATGAAGGTTAATTAACTTAAATATATTAAACTAATGATTTGAAGCATTTCGATATCGATTGCTAAATGTGTATATACAAGAAAATCGACTTTATCCCTAAATATAAGATTACGGAATACTTCCAAATGTACTGTCGTTATGCCGCCATGGCTTTATGTCAACTTGAATACGTCAAAGAAGGTTAATTAACTTAAATATGTTAAACTAATGATTTGAAGCATTTCGATATCGCTTGCTAAATGTGTATATACAGGAAAATCGACTTTATACCTAAATATAAGATTACGGAATTCTTCTAAATGCACTGCCATTATGCCGCCATGGCTTTACATCAACTTCAATACGTTAAAGAAGGTTAATTAACTTAAATATGTTAAACTAATGATTTGAAGCATTTCGATATCGCTTGCTAAATTGTGTATACGAGAAAATCGACTTTATACCTAAATATAAGATAACGGAGTTCTTCTACATGCACTGCCGTTATGCCGCCATGGCTTTATGCAACTTCAGTTCGTTAAAGAAGGTTTATTAACTTAAATATGTCAAACTAATGAGTTGAAGCATTTCGAAATCGATTGCTAAATGCATATACACAACAAAATAGTCTTTATACCTAAATATAAGATTACGGAATTCTTCTAAATGCACTGCCGTTATGCCGCCATGGTTTTTATATCAACTTCAATACTTAAAAGAAGGTTAATTAACTTAAATATATTAAACTAATGATTTGAAGCATTTCGATATCGATTGCTAAATGTGTATATACAAGAAAATCGACTTAATACCTAAATATAAGATTACGGAATTCTTCCAAATGTACTGTCGTTATGCCGCCATGGCTTTATGTCAACTTAAATACGTTAAAGAAGGTTAATTAACTTAAATATGTTAAACTAATGAGTTGAAGCATTTCGAAATCGATTGCTAAATGCATATACACAACAAAATAGACTTTATACCTAAATATAAGATTACGGAATTCTTCTAAATGCACTGCCGTTATGCCGCCATGGCTTTATATCAACTTCAATAAGTTAAAGAAGGTTAATTAACTTAAGTATGTTAAACTAATGATTTGAAGCATTTCGATATCGCTTGCTAAATGTGTATATACAGGAAAATCGACTTTATACCTAAATATAAGATTACGGAATTCTTCTAAATGCACTGTCGTTATGCCGCCATGGCTTTATATAACCTTCATTACGGTAAAGAAGGTTAACTAACTTAAATATTTTAAAACTAATTATTTGAAGCATTTCGATATCGATTGCTAAATGTGTATATGCAAGAAAATCGACTTTATACATAAATATTACGGAATGCCACCAAATGCACTGCCGTTATACCGTTATGGCTTTATGTAAACTTCAGTAAGATAAAGAAGGTTAATTAACTTAAATATGTTAACTTAAATATGTTAAACTAATGACTTGAAGCATTTCGTTTTCGATTGCTAAATACATATACACAACGAAATCGACTTTATAACTAAATACAAGATTACGGAACTTTTCCAAATGCATTGCCGTTATGCCGTTAAGGCTTTTGTAGACTTCAGTAAGACAAAGAGGATTAATTAACTTAAATATGTTAAACTAATGACTTGAAGCATTTCGTTATCGATTGCTAAATGTGTATATACAGGAAAATCGATTTTATACCTAAATATAAGATTACGGAATTCTTCTAAATGCACTGCTGTTATGCCGCCATGGCTTTATATCAACTTCAATACGTTAATGAAGGTTAATTAACTTAAATATTTTAAGCTAAAGATTTGAAGCATGTCGATATCGATTAATAAATGTGTTTTTAAAAACAAAATCGACTTTATACTTAAATAAAAGATTACGGAATTCTTCTACATGCACTGCCGTTATGCCGCCGTGGCTATATGCCAAATTCAGATCGTTGAAGAAATTTAAATTTAAACCCTTAAATATGTTAAACTAATGACTTGAAGCATTTCGTTATCGATTGCTAAATGTGTATATACAAGAAAATCGACTTTATACCTAAATATAAGATTACGGAATTCTTCCAAATGCACTGCTGTTATACCGTTATGGCTTTATGCAAACTTCAGTAAGATAAAGAAGGTTAATTAACTTACTTATGTTAAACTAATGATTTGAAGCATTTCGTTATCGATTGCTAAATGTGTATATAAAAAAAAATCGATTTTATACCTAAACAAAAGATTACGGAATTCTTCTAAATGCACTGCCGTTATGCCGCCAAGGCTTTATATCAACTTCAATACGTTAAAGAAGGTTAATTAACTTAAATATGTTAAACTAATGATTTGAAGCAATTCGATATAGCTTGATAAATGTGTATATACAAGAAAATCGAATTTATACGTAAATATAAGATAACGGAATTCTTCTAAATGCAATGCCGTTGTGCCGTTAAGGCTTTATGTAGACTTCAGTAAGATAGAGAGGTTAATTAACTTAAATATGTTAATCTAATGATTTGAAGCATTTCGATATCGATTCCTAAATATATAAATACAAGAAAATCGACTTTATACCTAAATGGAAAATTACGGAATTCTTCTACATGCACTGCCGTTATGCCGCCATGGCTTTATGCCAACTTCCGTCCGTTAAAAAAGGGTTTTATTAACTTTAATATATTAAACTAATGAGTTGAAGCATCTCGATATCGATTGCTTAATGTGTATATACAGCAAAATTGACTTTATACCTAAATATAAGATTACGGAATTCTTCCAAGTGCACTGCCGTTATACCGTTATGGCTTTAAGTAAACTTCAGTAGGATAAATAACGTTAATTAGCTTAAATATGTTAAACTGATGACTTGAAGCATTTTGTTATCGGTTGCTAAATACGTATATTCAACAAAATCGACTTTATAACTAAATATGAGATTACGGAACTCTTCCAAATGCACTGCCGTTATGCCGTTAAGGCTTTATGTAAACTTCAGTAGGATAAAGAAGGTTAATTAACTTAAATATGTTAAACTAATGATTTGAAGCATTTCGATATCGCTTGCTAAATGTGTATATACAAGAAAATCGAATTACACATAAATATAAGATAACGGAATTCTTCTAAATGCACTGCCGTTATGCCGCCATGGCTTTATGTAAATTTCAGTAAGCTAAAAAATGTTTATTAATTTAAAATGTTAAACTAATGATTTGAAGCATTTCGATATCGATTGCTAAATGTGTAAATACAAGAAAATCGACTTTATGCCTAAATACAGGATAACGGAATTCTTCTACATGCACTGCCGTAATGCCGCTTTGGCTATATGCCAAAATCAGATCGTTAAGGAAGGTTAATTAACTTAAATATGTTAAACTAATGACTTGAAGCATTTCGTTATCGACTGCTAAATGTGTATATACAACAAAATCGACTTTATACCTAAATATAAGATTACGGAATTCTTCCAAGTGCACTGCCGTTATACCGTTATGGCTTTAAGTAAACTTCAGTAGGATAAATAAGGTTAATTAACTTAAATATGTTAAACTAATGATTTGAAGCATTTCGATATCGCTTGCTAAATGTGTATATACAACAAAATCGACTTTATACCTAAATATAAGATTACGGAATTCTTGCAAGTGCACTGCCGTTATACCGTTATGGCTTTATGTAAACTTCAGTAGGATAAAGAAGGTTAATTAACTTAAATATGTTAAACTAATGATTTGAAGCATTTCGATATCGCTTGCTAAATGTGTATATACAAGAAAATCGAATTACACATAAATATAAGATAACGGAATTCTTCTAAATGCACTGCCGTTATGCCGCCATGGCTTTATGTAAATTTCAGTAAGCAAAAAAATGTTTATTAACTTAAAATGTTAAACTAATGATTTGAAGCATTTCGATATCGATTGCTAAATGTGTAAATACAAGAAAATCGACTTTATGCCTAAATACAGGATAACGGAATTCTTCTACATGCACTGCCGTAATGCCGCTTTGGCTATATGCCAAAATCAGATCGTTAAGGAAGGTTAATTAACTTAAATATGTTAAACTAATGACTTGAAGCATTTCGTTATCGACTGCTAAATGTGTATATACAAGAAAATCGACTTTATACCTAAATATAAGATAACGGAACTCTCCTAAATGCACTGTCGTTATACCGTTATGGCTTTATATCAACTTCAGTAAGATAAAGAAGGTTAATTAACTTACATATGTTAAACTAATGATTTGAAGCATTTCGTTATCGATATCTAAATGTGTATAGAAAAGAAAATCGACTTTATACCTAAATAAAAGATTACGGAATTCTTTTAAATGCACTGCCGTTATGCCGCCAAGGCTTTATATCAACTTCAATACGTTAAAGAAGGTTAATTAACTTAAATATGTTAAACTAATGATTTGAAGCAATTCGATATCGCTTGCTAAATGTGTATATACAAGAAAATCGAATTTATACCTAAATATAAGATAACGGAATTTTTTTAAATGCACTGCCGTTATGCCGTTAAGGCTTTATGTAGACTTCAGAAAGATAGAGAGGTAAATTAACTTAAATATGTTAACCTAATGATTTGAAGCATTTCGATATCGATTCCTTAATATAAAAATACAAGAAAACCGATTTTATACCTAAATAGAAAATTACGGAATTCTTCTGAATGTACTGCAGTTATACCGTTAAGGCTTTATGTAGACTTCAGTGCGTTCAAGAACGTTTATTAACTTAAATATGTTAAAATAATGAGTTGAAGCATCTCGATATCGATTGCTAAATGTGTATATACAACAAGATCGACTTTATACCTAAATATAATGTTACGGAATTCTTACAAATGCACTGCTGTTATACCGTTATGGCTTTGTGTAAACTTCAGTAAGATAAAGAAGGTTAATTAACTTAAATATGTTAACTTAAATATGTTAACTTAAATATGTTAAACTAATGACTTGAAGCATTTCGTTATCGATTGCTGAATACGTAATGCATATATACAAGAAAGTCGAATTTATACCTAAATATAAAATTACGGAATTCTTCTAAATGCAGTGCAGTTATACCGTTAAGGCTTTATGTAGACTTCAGTGCGTTAAAGAAGGTTTATTAACTTAAACATGTTAAACTAATGATTTGAAGCATTTCGATATAGATTGCTAAATGTGAATATAAAAGAAAATCGAATTTACACCTTAATATAAGATAACGGAATTCTTCTTAATGCACTGCCGTTATGCCGTTAAGGCTTTATGTAGACTTCAGTGAGTTAAAAAAGGGTTTTATTAACTTAAATATTTTAAAACTAATATGTTAAACTAATGAGTTGAAGCATCTCGATATCGATTGCTAAATGTGTATGTACAACACAATCGACTTTATACCAAAATATAAGATAAGGGAATTCTCCTACATACACTGCCGTTATGCCGCCAATGGCTTTATGCCAACTTCAGTTCGTTAAAGAAGGTTTATTAACTTAAATATGTTAAACTAATAAGTTGAAGCATCTCGATATCGATTGCTAAATGTATGTATACATCAAAATCGACTTTATACCTAAATATAAGATTACGGAATTCTTCTAAATGCACTGCCATTATGCCGCCATGGCTTTATATCAACTTCAATAGGTTAAAGAAGGTTAATTAACTTAAATATGTTAAACTAATGATTTGAAGCATTTCGATATCGCTTGCTAAATTTGTGTATACGAGAAAATCGACTTTATACCTAAATATAAGATAACGGAATTCTTCTACATGCACTGCCGTTATGCCGCCATGGCTTTATGCAACTTCAGTTCGTTAAAGTAGGTTTATTAACTTAAATATGTCAAACTAATGAGTTGAAGCATTTCGAAATCGATTGCTAAATGCATATACACAACAAAATAGACTTTATACCTAAATATAAGTTTACGGAATTTTTCTAAATGCACTGCCGTTATGCCGCCATGGCTTTATATCAACTTCAATACTTTAAAGAAGGTTAATTAACTTAAATATATTAAACTAATGATTTGAAGCATTTCGATATCGCTTGCTAAATGTGTATATACAGGAAAATCGACTTTATACCTAAATATAAGATTACGGAATTCTTCTAAATGCACTGCTGTTATACCGCCATGGCTTTAAATCAACTTCAATACGTTAATAAAGGGTTTAAATTAACTTAAATATATTAAACTAATGTTTTGAAGCATTTCGATATCGATTGCTAAATGTGTATATACAAGAAAATCGACTTTATACCTAAATATAAGATTACGGAATTTTTCCCAAATATACTGTCGTTATGCCGCCATGGCTTTATGTCAACTTCAATACGTTAAAGAAGGTTAATTAACTTAAATATGTTAAACTAATTATTTGAAGCATTTCGATATCGCTTGCTAAATGTGTATATACAGGAAAATCGACTTTATACCAAAATATAAGATTACGGAATTCTTCTAAATGCACTGCCATTATTCCGCCATGGCTTTATATCAACTTCAATACGTTAAAGAAGGTTAATTAACTTAAATATGTTAAACTAATGATTTGAAGCATTTCGATATCGCTTGCTAAATGTGTGTATACGAGAAAATCGACTTTATACCTAAATATAAGATAACGGAATTCTTCTACATGCACTGCCGTTATGCCGCCATGGCTTTATGCAACTTCAGTTCGTTAAAGAAGGTTTATTAACTTAAATATGTCAAACTAATGAGTTGAAGCATTTCGAAATCGATTGCTAAATGCATATACACAACAAAATAGACTTTATACCTAAATATAAGATTACGGAATTCTTCTAAATGCACTGCCGTTATGCCGCCATGGCTTTATATCAACTTCAATACCTTAAAGAAGGTTAATTAACTTAAATATATTAAACTAATGATTTGAAGCATTTCGATATCGCTTGCTAAATATGTATATACAGGAAAATCGACTTTATACCTAAATATAAAATTACGGAATCCTTCTAAATGCACTGCTGTTATGCCGCCATGGCTTTATATCAACTTCAATACGTTAATGAAGGTTAATTAACTTAAATATATTAAACTAATTATTTGAAGCATTTCGATATCGATTGCTAAATGTGTATATACAAGAAAATCGACTTTATACCTAAATATAAGATTACGGAATTCTTCCAAATGTACTGTCGTTATCCCCGCCATGACTTTATGTCAACTTCAATACGTTAAAGAAGGTTAATTAACTTAAATATGTTAAACTAATGATTTGAAGCATTTCGATATCGCTTGCTAAATGTGTATATACAGGAAAATCGACTTTATACCTAAATATAAGATTACGGAATTCTTCTAAATGCACTGCTGTTATGCCGCCATGGCTTTATATCAACTTCAATACGTTAATGAAGGTTAATTAACTTAAATATATTAAACAAATGATTTGAAGCATGTCGATATCGACTGCTAAATGTGTATGTAAAACAAAATCGACTTTATACCTCAATATAAGATAACGGAATTCTTTTAAATGCACTGCCGTTATGCCGTTAAGGCTTTATGTAGACTTCAGTAAGATGGAGAGGGTTAATTAACTTAAATATGTTAAACTAATGAGTTGAAGCATCTCGATATCAATTGCTAAATGTGTATATACAACAAAATCGACTTTATACCTAAATATAAGATTAGGGAAATTTCCCTTCCAAATGCACTGCCGTTATACCGTTATGGCTTTATGCAAACTTCAGTAAGATAAAGAAGGTTAATTAACTTACTTATGTTAAACTAATGATTTGAAGCATTTCGTTATCGATTGCTAAATGTGTATATAAAAGAAAGTAGACTTTATACCTAAATAAAAGTTTACGGAATTCTTCTAAATACACTGCCGTTATGCCGCCAAGGCTTTATATCAACTTCAATACGTTAAAGAAGGTTAATTAACTTAAATATGTTAAACTAATGATTTGAAGCAATTCGATATCGCTTGATAAATGTGTATATACAAGAAAATCGAATTTATACTTAAATATAAGAAAACGGAATTCTTCTAAATGCACTGCCGTTGTGCCGTTAAGGCTTTATGTAGACTTCAGGAAGATATAGAGATTAATTAACTTAAATATGTTAATCTAATGATTTGAAGCATTTCGATATCGATTCCTAAATATATAAATACAAAAAAATCGACTTTATACCTAAATGGAAAATTACGGAATTCTTCTACATGCACTGCCGTTATGCCGCCAAGGCTTTATGCCAACTTCCGTCCGTTAAAGAAGGTTTATTAGCTTAAATATATTAAACTAATGAGTTGAAGCATCTCGATATCGATTGCTAAATGTGTATATACAACAAAATCGACTTTATACCTAAATATAAGATTACGGAATTTTTCCAAATGCACTGCCGTTATAGCGTTATGGCTTTATGTAAACTTCAGTATGATAAAGAAGGTTAATTAACTTAAATATTTTAAACTTAAATATGTTAAACTAATGACTTGAAGCATTTCGTTATCGGTTTCTAAATATGTATATTCAAGAAAATCGACTTTATACCTAAATATATGATTACGGAACTCTTCCAAATGCACTGCCGTTGTGCCGTTAAGGCTTTTGTAGACTTCAGTAAAACAAAGAGGGTTAATTAACTTAAATATGTTAAACTTATGATTTGAAGCATTTCGATATCGATTGCTGAATGTGTATATACAAGAAAATCGACTTTATACCTAAATATAAGTATACGGAATTCTTCTAAATACACTGCCGTTATGCCGTCAAGGCTTTTGTAGACTTCAGTAAGCTAAAAAATGTTTATTAATTCAATATGTTAAACTAATGATTTGAAGCATTTTGATATCGATTGCTAAATGTGTATATACAACAAAATCGACTTTATACCTAAATATAAGATTACGGAATTCTTCCAAATGCACTGCCGTTATACCATTATGGCTTCATGTAAACTTCAGTAAGATAAAGAAGGTTAATTAACTTAAATATGTTAAACTAATGATTTGAAGCATTTGGATATCGCTTGCTAAATGTGTATATACAAGAAAATCTAATTATACCGAAATATAAAATTATAACATTACGGAATTCTTCTAAATGCACTGCCGTTATACCGTTAAGGCTTTATGTAGACTTCAGTAAGCTAAAAAATGTTTATTAACTTAATTTGTTAAACTAATGATTTGAAGCATTTCGATGTCGATATCTAAATGTGTTAATAAAAGAAAATCGACTTTATACCTAAATATAAGATAACGGAATTCTTCTGCATGCACTGCCGTAATGCCGCCGTGGCTATATGCCAACTTCAGATCGTTAAAGAAGGTTAATTAACTTAAATATGTTAAGCTAATGAGTTGAAGCATCTCGATATCGATTGCTAAATGTGTATATACAACACAATCGACTTTATACCTAAATATAAGATAACGGAATTCTCCTACATACACTGCCGTTATGCCGCCAATGGCTTTATGCCAACTTCCGTTCGTTAAAGAAGGTTTATTATTTTAAATATGTTAAACTAATGAGTTGAAGCATCTCGATATCGATTGCTAAATGTATGTATACATCAAAATCGACTTTATACCTAAATATAAGATTACGGAATTCTTCTAAATGCACTGCCATTATGCCGCCATGGCTTTATATCAACTTCAATACGTTAAAGAAGGTTAATTAACTTAAATATGATAAACTAATGATTTGAAGCATTTCGATATCGCTTGCTAAATTTGCGTATACGAGAAAATCGACTTTATACCTAAATATAAGATAACGGAATTCTTCTACATGCACTGCCGTTATGCCGCCATGGCTTTATGCAACTTCAGTTCGTTAAAGAAGGTTTATTAACATAAATATGTCAAACTAATAAGTTGAAGCATTTCGAAATCGATTGCTAAATGCATATACACAACAAAATAGACTTTATACCTAAATATAAGATTACGGAATTTTTTAAATGCACTGCCGTTATGCCGCCATGGCTTTATATCAACTTCAATACTTTAAAGAAGGTTAATTAACTTAAATATATTAAACTAATGATTTGAAGCATTTCGATATCGCTTGCTAAATGCGTATATACAGGAAAATCGACTTTATACCTAAATATAAGATTACGGAATTCTTCTAAATGCACTGCTGTTATACCGCCATGGCTTTATATCAACTTCAATACGTTAATGAAGGTTAATTAACTTAAATATATTAAACTAATGATTTGAAGCATTTCGATATCGATTGCTAAATGTGTATATACAACAAAATCGACTTTATACCTAAATATTAGATTACGGAGTTCTTCCAAATGCACTGCCGTTATACCGTTATGGCTTTATGTAGACTTCAGTAGGATAAAGAAGGTTAATTAACTTAAGTATGTTAACTTAAATATGTTAAACTAATGACTTGAAGCATTTCGTTATCGATTGCTAAATACGTATAAACAACAAAATCGACTTTATAACTAAATATAAGATTACGGAACTCTTCCAAATGCATTGCCGTTATGCCGTTAAGGCTTTTGTAGACTTCAGAAAGACAAAGAGGATTAATCAACTTAAATATGTTAAACTTTTGATTTGAAGCAATTCGATATCGCTTGATAAATGTGTATATACAAGAAAATCGAATTTATACCTAAATATAAGATAACGGAATTCTTCTAAATGCACTGCCGTTGTGCCGTTAAGGCTTTATGTAGACTTCGGTAAGATAGAGAGGTTAATTAACTTAAATATGTTAAACTAATGACTTGAAGCATTTCGTTTTCGATTGCTAAATGTGTATATACAAGAAAATCGACTTTATACCTAAATATAAGATAACGGAATTCTTCTAAATGCTCGGCCGTTATACCGTTAAGGCTTTATGTAGACTTCAGTAAGCTCAAAAATTATTATTAATTCAATATGTTAAACTAATGATTTGAAGCATTTCGATATCGATTGTTAAATGTGTATATAAAAGAAAATCGAATTTATACCTAAATAAAAGATTACGGTATTCTTCTAAATGCACTGCCGTTATGCCGCCATGGCTTTATGCCAGCTTCAGTCCGTTAAAGAAGGTTTATTAACTTAAATATGTTAAACTAATGACTTGAAGCATTTCGTTATCGATTTCTAAATGTGTATATACAAGAAAATCGACTTTATACCTAAATATAAGATAACGGAATTCTTCTAAATGCACTGCCGTTATCCCGTTGAGGCTTTATGTAGACTTCAGTAAGCTAAAAAATATTTATTAACTTAATATGTTAAACTAATGAGCAGA